>LJIJ01000825.1:0-72315 GCA_001718145.1 Orchesella cincta | reverse complement strand
GCATCTTCGTGTTGGCACTGTGTAATTTCATAATCTATTTGAGGGAGGGTGTAGCAACGATTTGAAAGTAAAATGGAACATTTTGCATGGGATTTGGGCTCCCACCATTTTCAAGGAGAAGTACGCTATAATTGGGATTAGAACTGAGGCGATTAGCTAGCACTGATCCCGCGGAACCGGCACCGACTACAAAAATTTTGAAAAATGATAATTAAGCAAAAAGAAATTCATATAATTATTTTGATGAATTTTCAATTTTTTATACCAATAATAAAATCGAATTCCTCAATTTATTTGTTAGATAATTGTTCACTCTTTGACTCTGGAGATAGTCGGAGGATCGGTCCCAAACCCCGAATGAAATCACCATGATGGGAAGTGCTTTTGAGAACATGGCAAGTACAGAACGGGGGATTCCTAGTGAGAACGTGGCCATTTTATTGTCAGCACGTGCAGTTAATAACGCTACCACGGAGGCAACGACTGGAATGAAACAGATTTGTATTCCATTCAATGGTCTCATTTTAAAACGAGGAATTGGCTTGTCACACTTTAACGTATATTTTATATGAATAAAGTATATCTTTGTTTGGCATTATAGCGAAATAATATTTTTTACAACCTGTTCTCGTTTGATTGTCCTTGGTTTGGTTCGCAACCGCGTCATTTCCTTGTAGTTGATTAATGCTCTTTTATTCAGTCTAGACTGTCCCAATGAATTGCTAGTTATTTCGAAAAGATGAAAGGTCGCTATTTTAAAAAGCAAATTGGCAAATGTTTCGAAATTGTTTGGTATGTATTCAACAGACGGTACAACTGCACACTACTGTTGTATTTGCGTTTTGTTGAAGCACCATTAGAGGCTTGTTGACCATCAGGTTTTATATGCTTTTGTGATAAAATTAATGGGACATGTTACTGCATTGCACACTTGTAGATTTTCTTGAGGTTACAAAGTATATCTAGTTAAGAAGAATCTAAATTGCGCTTGGATGTTGGACAAATAATCATCATCATCATTATAGCCCAACTCGATTGTGTCTGGCAAACCTAAAGCATTGCAGTTGCATCTTCTGCAAAAAAATGCATTATGTGCAACTTGGACTGCTCAACCAGTTCAATGCTTTGCAAAGAAGCACATGACTGATTCGTTAACCTCTCAAGTTCGACGGGTTCGTACTTTTATACGATTGCTTGATGTATACTTTTTTCCATAGAGTTTAGCTTACTGCAGTGTGGTTGAAATACATGACGGAATGCCGACGACCTTGGTGTTTTGGTGGCAGCAGTATTGGTCAGAATTGTCATGTGTCAGAACTAAATTAGGGTCCCATCCTAATTTAATGACCTTAAATTTAGGGTCCAAATTAATTTGAATTAAATTAAAAAATGGAGTAACAAAAAATGTTGGAGGGTAACAGACCTTTTAATTCTAAATTAATTACTTGACTAAATTTAGAAACTTTTCATCGTGTATTTTTCAATTTTCACCGTGTATTTTTATTTTTAAATAATTTTTAAAGCTGTAAAAGTCGTTTCGGAGCCTAAATTTAAGTCCAACTAGTGTTGAAATTAGTATAAAATCTGGACAATTTGGGATGAATTTGGAAAACTTAAATAAGAATCCTCGCTATCATCATCAACAGCTAGAAAATGATTTTAAAATCCTTCGCAGAATGCTTTTTGTTCACTGTTTAATATTTGCAAGAAAATGACGTGCTACCTAAAAAAATTACAAGAGCAAGAAAGATAAAAATAGCGAAATGTTTTATAATATTAATGTTTCTCTGCTGACATAACATCGTTTTATATTTTTATAATGCTAACTTGACTGGAGAGTTTCTTTCCCCATTCACTAATCCCCTAGTCAATCAAAAATTAAAGTCAACACAGCCATATCAAAATAACTTAATTTGTTGACTTTTTAATTAATTGAATTATATCTCTGAATACAGTTTATAGAGAATGCAGCAGAACGAATAACACATATATATCTTAGAGAATTGAAATAATAATAATAATTATTATTATTATCTGATTTATACCCGTGTAGTACGTAAATATTTTTGGCTTAATTAATTTTAATTTTCAAAAAAATGAGCCAAAATTTTACACAGGAACGCTATGTTAAATTTCACATGCGGGTTTTTTACCGTTTTTAAAGTTCATGTTATATGTCAAATTATAAATCCTTGCATTTCATTCCAAAATGCGTTTTTAAGGTTCCAGCTTTACTGGAGAAGTGTTGCTGAAAACAGCATGCATTTTTATGTGCCAACGGGTAAGAGCAACTGGGACGGCATTACCGGCCCGCACACCATAAAAAGTGCATTTGATTTACATGGTGGGATGAGGATGAGCCCGTTTTGGCGCTTCACTAAAAAAGTGATAGTTTAATTCTATATAAACAATTTCTAACCCCGCAAAGAGAACCTTAAAGAGATTCTTAATAAAAAGACGTTTATAATTTGGGACCATATATGAATTTTAAAATTCCTGTATAAGATCTCTCAGCTTACCCCATATATACTTAGCAAATTTTCTTTATCTCTAGCAAAACAATACTACAATGTATCAATATTATTATATTGAATTAATCAAATCAATTATATTAAGGCTCGAAATCTGATACAACCCAAAAAAGGAAAGCAAAAATCTAAAATACACATTAAACCAGTACAACTGATTGGCATTTACATTCAAAGAATACAATTAAATTATATCTGTCTTGCCGTCAACCTCAATTGTCGAAATGTTGGATAATCTTGAAGATTTGCTGCCGCTACTCATTCCGCTGATAGATCTTCCTAACTTTTTTACTACGGATAAATCCTGTTTCTCTCTGCTATTTTCAAATGGCAAATTAAGTCGCTTAGTAATGAAAAGCTTCCTAAAATTGTCTCGAAACGCTTTGCCAAATGCACAGTAAATGACAAAATTAACAGCACAATTAATGCCAATTGTTAGAAAGCATACGAAGGCAAAGTCACGGTACATGAGGAGAGATACTCCAATAACCACATGGTAGATGATGGGCAAAACGTGACACAACAAAAGAATGATGACCACAACCGCAAACATTTTAGCTGTGCTCACTTCCGTCTGTTGGGAAACGGAAGAAGAGTGGTGAAGTTTTCTTCTCTCGTTATTGCTCAGGCCAACCTGTTTCATTAAATTTAAGGTAAAATTTTGAAACTAAATATTTAAAAAAAAACTATCAAAAGGCGTAAGTTTTTTTCATTTACCTGCCGATAAAGCAAAAGGTTGAATACCAACAACGTCGGTAGTGGGATCATGAAATCCAGCACAAAATACAATTCGCAATATTTATCATAAAATGGATGTGCAAAGTCAGAGTACTCAACAATATATGGATAATTCTCATAAGACGGTAGTTTGTGATGAGGTAAAATCCTTCCATTTACGTCTCCTCCGTCACCAATATATGTCCACTTTGAATCAAACCATCTTGGAGCATTAGCAACGAGCGCTAGAACAGTCGCCAATGCAGAAAACTGCTTTGTTTTCCGAACAGTAAACCACTCTCTGGCTTTGAGTGGTTTTGCCACAACAAAGTATCTTTCTATTGTAATTATCACAGCAAGAAACATTGAGAGAGTGCGGGTGTAATACCCGAGTGTGATTGAAATATACATGGTTTGCATAAGGTAGACTGATCTGGTTATATTTGCTAAGGCGAGGAAGGAAGTCCCACAAAATATTATTCCAGCAAGAACGCTTGTGACACCATCACAAATGGCCAATGGAACTAGCAAAACTGAGAGAGAAGGGGCGCATGAAGATTTTTCTTTTAAAACAATCACGATTAAAATGTTTGTGACAAATCCAAAAACTCCCACGAGAATACAAAGAAAGGCACAAACACTGAAGATCATATAACCCACACAGTTGCCTCCCAGAACGCAGTTTTGATCGTCGAAAAAGTAAAGAGCTCTCCATAAACAACTGTAACAAGTTTGGTTGGAAATGTTGATGGAATCCGGTAAGCTTCCATTTTCATATAAGCTTGAATTAAAGGCTCCGGTCCAAGAATCGTCATCAAAACAAAGGGGCTCAGTGAAGGAAAAATCAGCAAGGAAGCAGGTGAGATGATGTAAATAAATGTGCTTAATCATTTTACACAACGTTTTGAAAAGAAAGCTTGCCCAAATTTTATTTTAAGCTCAATTGCCAACTGTTTGCCATAAAAAGCACTAAAACCTTCCGTTTAGGAAAAGGATATTTTTTCAGACATTTTTAGAGGTAGAAATGCGCGTGACACAAAACCACAAACATAAATTTGCTTTAAATAAAACAGATTCGCAAAAAATAACTATTTTTGGTTCGTAAAGTGGGAATTTCCGACCAGGAAGTTTGACGAGTCATGAACTTCATCTAAATTAATACCAATAATAATGAAAGCAACTCCATTTTTTTTACATAAACGTATTGCTTAAATATGGCGATCTAAATGTGATGCATTGTGTGGTTTTGTGGTATGCTCCTTAGGAATTTTGATGCTGACGAATGGATTGTTATACTCTCTAGCAATTTAACTCTAATAAACTTTTTTATACAGAAAATTTGACGACCAGACGTATCTCCCCGTTGATATACAATTGCAGAACTTCGTACGTACGGAGTTATTGGTGCCGTATGATCTAGGGTGTATTAGTATAAATCCATTACATATAGTGACATATGATGGGACCCAAGTACAGTTACCGTATGTCAATGGGCAGATTTCAACGATAAAATGTTTTCATTGATGTCCGGTTCACATTTGACCCTATTGCCATACTTTTAATCACTTGCAATAAAAGCAGTGAGTGACGCAGACGGTTTTTTTGGCTTTCCTATCCAAGCAAATTTATTATGCGTACAAGAGTTCGAAATTTGTTTTGGACATAAACATATTATTTATTACTTTACGAAATAATCAATTTCTTGTTTCAAATCGAATGAAATTTTTCTTTTATTTCCGAGCAATTTCAAAAACATTTTAAATTACAAAGACAATCTACAGAATAATTATTTTGTTAGATCAAAACATGTTTCTACTTAAGGAAATATCCATATTGATACTATATTTCTTGTACATGGAGGTTTACCAATCAATCACAATACACTTAGGATTCCAAATTGTGATGTTAATGGTTAAATAATGCAGTTTTTTTTACATGTTAGTAAGTTATTTAATTTTTGATAGTAGTGTGTATTTAATACGATATAAATAGTTTAAAAGGTATATGATTTGCATTGCACTTTTAAAGCCCAAAACTTCAAACCACAGTGGAATATTACCTCTCACTTGCGTATTGTGCTCAAAATGTCGATCAACTGATCACAATTCAAACCTTACACTGCAATACGATCAGCCACAATACAAAAAGATTGCCTAGGTAAAGCAAGGTACCAAGAGAACCACCAGCTCAATATATTCTATCCAAAGAATTTGTATATTAAATTGTATATTATGACAAAGTAGATTATGATGGATGTAATAGCTTCAAATTTGCACAATAAGATTACTTGTGCTGTCACTATAAATATGTCCTGTCAGATTCTTAGTTCAGACAAAATCAATACGGTATCCTAACAATTTTTATAAAATATCCTGTATTATCTTCATGCATAGAAAACAAATACAAATTATTAAATCTATTTATACTGTCGTATTTGTTACATTTCTGCACGACTTTCATCGAAAGCAAGCACGGTCATTCTGAAGTAACCTTCATCGTTAGTCATCAGTGAAAGTTATATAAGCCTACTTCTAATTTTCTTGATTGGGCGCAGTTTAACTCAACCAGTTGAAATGACTATGACGAAATTATCTGTTGAGAAATTTGGGCTTAGAGTTTCTGGTTATTTCAACTACACTCATCCATATTATTCCACACTTCCGAAACAAAATTTTCAGCAGACTGGATTTATTTTCCAAGCAAAATACTGCACAAGAAGTGCCCAGTAAGCACGACAAAATTGTCATCATAGCAAGAATTCTGGCTCTGTCAACTGTTTCAGGTCCTGATCTGTCCTCCTTGCGATGCAAGTTTGGAGAAAGCCTAGTATGCCACAACGACCATTCGTCCCATTTGTAAAATAAGCCAGAGCTCACAATCCTCTGAATGGTCTCTCTCAGCCAGTTTTGATTCTCAGTTTTTAACCGCCAGTAGCGCATGTTTTGACCAAATTTTTGCTCAAGTTTGAAACCCTCAAAACTTTCACTATAGTATTTTCGCATCTCTCTGGAATACCTTGGCTGGAAATATTGTATCATCGGGCTGGCAACGGGAAGGCCAAGCTTTCCGCCTTCAGATGTTACGTTTAAAAAAATTGAACTAATGCCGCCATTGAGATTTAATTTAAACACTTGAAACGTTTCCATAGCAGATATGTTATACAATTTAAATTCTTTCTCATATGCCTCCTTAACAGATAAAGTGTATAAAGGCTGGTAATAAATGATTTTGTAACCGTGGTTTACCAAATCCTTCAACGTTTTGATGTGCTGCTTTGGTGGTATTGCTACGGTAATAATGCTTGTAAAACCGTTTGAATAAAGCTGGGTGAGGATAAATGAGAGACAACAAATTACAACCAAATGGCGAGGTTTGACCGATGCACCAAAGATACTCGCAAGATTTCCAAATAGTTCCCCAACTACCAATTCAAATTGATGGTGACGCTTGTACGCACGAAGTAAGGCGAAAAATAGAATGATTAGGATTGCCATCCAAACATCCAAAGGTAAGGGTTCGTGCCATGTGCTAAACTTGAGCAATTCGGCATTTATTGCTTTTTTCCTGACAAAAAACAAAGTGGTGTAGGAGCCAAACCTGTAAAATTGAAACTGGCCGGTGGCATAAAGATTTGGACTCGGAAAGACAATCGTTGGTAGAATAGTATCAGGGCCTTCGTGACTGTCGTAAAATTTATATTTTTTAGCACTACGAGCATTAGATCGAAGGAATAAAAGTGTGAAGTTGTGTTTTAGTGCCAGGGCAATGGACGACATTATGGCCGATTTACATTCCCAACTTATTCTTTTTTTTTGGCTGAGGCAAACGGGTTGCCCATGTTTTGGTGTGTTTTTGAGGAAAGACAACCCGTTGAGTACCATCACGGGAACAAGTTTCTTGTTTCCGTGCCAATACAGTTGCCGATGAATTTCGTAAATATTTTGACTGAAACTTCTTGCGAAATCTTCAACAGAAATTGGTGCAGATGAACAGTATCCACTACAAATTAGAGTGACTGAAATCCTATTTGAGTCGCATTCAAAACTGGGGGGTAAAGTAAGAATGACCTTCACCGCAGGAAATATTTGCAGCTTCACGCTCCAATTCGCCAAATCCCAATTTTTTTGCAGAATTTTTGCATATAAATCCGCATCTTGTTGATTCGTGAGAAGAGGATTTGTAGACGGGGTTAACGATGGAGCAGAGACATGGCTACTTTCCCATACAAAGATGAACATGGTACGCGAAGGGACGAGGAGTTCATCCAAAGAACTTACAGTCCATTCTATGTTCTCCAATTCCTGGCCAACTTGCATAGGACTAATGATGACATTGAAGGTGTCGGAGAGTTTGTAGTGCTCCCGCTTTAATCCATTTCCGTCTTGGATTGCGATAGATCGCGACAGTAACGATGAGTCTGGGATAAATGGAGCAGTTTTTGTAGAGTTGACAAAGTATAAAACATACTCGTCCGACTTTCTATTCAGATAAGGAAAAATACGAGACAAACAGGTGGAATCGTAGCTGTAAACTTGGTCAACTGGGACAAGCGCTATCCAAAGAATCGTGGAGTGTAAAATTGTCATAATCGTTTTTGAAAAATGTTCCATCTTGTAAGCCCAATTTGATTACTAGATTTTTAACAATTTAGTAGGCTTTAAACTGATTTTTGAAAACGGGCGAGATTTCCCGGAGTTTAGTGATGAAATTAGGCAATATAAAGTGAGTATATTAACTAATCTAGAGATTAATCACTCAAACAGGTTCATCTTTCAAAGTGAGTTTGCACCTGTTTAGCGTAAGATTTATTAGTTCAAAATCGCTTGCAAATTCTACGCTTACCAGTTTGAACGAGCGTTTTTACATGAGCAAATTCTCTGGCAAGTTCTACCAGTAGAGAAATGCAATTTGATTTTCTGATGAGTTTGCAAAACCAATTAAGTGAGCATCCGACAAAATAGGGATAGTGTCATTATTTCTAAAAAAAGGTTTGATTGCTTTGCACATTGAGTACCTAGATGTATAACATTTGTGAGACACGTAAGCAAAACAGATATTTCATATATTAGTGAAAACCTTTAAATTGAATTGTAAAAATGATGTTCAAGTAAAAAAATTTGTCAAACCTATTTCAAAATCTAGCACTTGATCCGGGTTAGCAGACAAGCTTTTCCAAGGTTGAAACTTACCAAAAGCTCTATCCTCTATACTTTAACTAAATTTGACCTATAATGTGATGATTAACTTTTAAGAATTTAATGTGCTGTTTTGCAATTCAACGTAAATAATGTGACCGTCTTCTGTGTTTGTGTTTATTTGAAGGCTGGAAATCAGCAGGGATACAAAACAATGGCTCATAAGAATTATGTGGGAGCAGCGGAAGTTTAATACCCGTTTTTCAGTTTTCGATTGCAGTTAAAGATGATGAACTGGATTAGCTTAGTCAAATAAATTAGTGATTTACTACAATAAATGTGTATCGATGGTATTTCTGAATTTTTAATAAATAAATATAAAAGTCGAAGCTGACAAATCAACACCGTCTGACAGACTCAGCACTCAATAACTTAAGGAGAATTTTTGAAGACAACTATTATTTTCTACTTGGTTTTTCCTCTGGGCTGGGTTGACGAATGCGGTGACAAAAGCAAACATAAACTTACAATATCTCACATTGCAAGGACATTTCCAAGTTTCTTTCGTGTTTGCAAAGAGGGATTTAAATTGTTTGTTTTAAACTGAACGGAAGGAGTTTTAATTGTAAAAATGTTATGCCACATTCTACGGATTGATTGGATTCGGTTTGATCGCAAAATTGTTTTCATACTGTTTGATTGGCAATTTAGAATGAATGTTAAGCTTTAGTTTCGGATGAAAAGGCTTTGCCGTTGACAGAAATTCTTTGGCTACATGCTGCTCGAAACCAAGTCAAAAAATATCCAATTAAAAACGCGCTATATAATGTATGATACTTTTCCGTATTAAATCAGGCAAAAGGCTATCTTCGTATAGGACAAAATGATGTTGAGACATTTTCATAACCACAACTTATATCATCATAACCTCCATTAATTTTTTCCCCTGGGCTTTCAGCTGGGCGAATAAAAAGCTAAGTTAAGGCTACGAACTAATTATTTTATTTCCATGCAGTTCGTTAACTAATAATGATTAGAGTTCAACAGTAATTCCAAATGTAAAAAAGCCAGAAAATAAATTTATTTTATTTAATAATTTTGGAATTATAGTTTTTAATGATAGAAAGTAACATTTAACTTCGTGTTTATTATTTTGTAACCTCATAATTTGTTAGGTCAACTAATATGTGAGTTTAACAAACATATTTGTTCCACAAGGAAGAGAGGAATACAGTTCTGTTATTAGTGGTTGTGTTTTGAAGATTTTTCAAGTTTTCATCTTTTCGGTTATTGATTTATGGTTTTAATATGCACAAATGTGTACGACGCTGATGTTTTAATTAACAATTACGGCATTCAACATAAACAATTGAAAATTTTCGATTTATTTGTGACGAAATTCCCCAAGGTCTCAGAAGCGCAATTAAAACTATGTAGTTTCGGTTAAATTACAGATTTTTAAATTTTAAACTAATTTAACTACATTTGAATTTACACCAGCAACTTGTCGAGCTACTAATAGGTTAGACAAATTAGGTTTTACTATAAAAATAAAATTTGGAATGATATAATTTGTGTTTTGCATAAAAGCCCAGGGAACTCGCCAATAAACTACACTACACATGTAACCCAAAAATGTGTTTTTAGTTATTAATATCCTTATACATATTGGAAGAGGTTATGCAGCGCCTTCCTTTACGTCGCATAAACTATTTAATTGATTTGAACAGTGTGTTTTTATTAAGATGAAATAATTTAAAAGTGGTATATATGTTGAACTTACGGCTACTCCTATCGCCGTGTGCATTATTGATGAATGTTTCATTTTTCATACAACAATTTAAGGTAGTTGTCATTCAAGTTATCTTGAAAGAGACCATAGTACGCTTCTGCGCAAGTTTGTATCGGTAAATGTTTTCTTGCTTTCATTTTATCATAATCATAACAGCTTTGCTGTGGTCATGCCGGAATATCAAATAGTTCTACATCATGAAAAGCGTTGAGCTGTTTATGTCGTAAACGTTTTATTTTATTTTGTATTCATCTTTTAACTGAGTTGTTTTGGGTAAGTTTTATGATGATATTGATATTAGTGTACAATTTTGTCTGTTTGTTGATCCTCAGGTCATTTACGTTCTCCTGAGTAACAAATATGCATCACCAATTCGTTACTCATTGAAAACTCTCGAGACATTTGTAATCATGTTGCTTTTGATGTTTTGCATTCCTACTAACGTTGAAAGAATGGCAATATAATTTAGTTTGAGCAAGAGTTGTTTTTAAGTCGTAATTCAAGTTGTGTAGTAGTTGTGTTATGAAAATCTCAGCTAAATGTGTTACATCAACTAATAATATATGTGAAAGTTAGGTTAGGAAATTATGATGAAAAACTTCTGCTTTGTACAGATTCAATTTGTTGACATATTTCCTGTTGTATGAATTTATTTTAAAGTTCTAAATCATTTGGAATCAAACAAGGATCAAATATTTAGCTAGCTGGTTTCCAATGTAATAACCGGAAGAAACTGGTTCAGTAATAAAGCGAATACAGTTATATGTAGACAATTAAATGTTTTACAGTCACATTAACACAAAAAATTAGTTTACAACGCAAAATAAAGAGACAGGCTACTGTTGCATAAGTTCTTTAGCACGGCGCTTGAACTCTGGATATTCAAATTTAAATCCACTCCCTAAAAACTCAATCTAATTGGGGACTGATTCCACTTATCCTTGTAATTTGGATTTGCACCTTTTTTCATTAGCTCCTCAATTATCTCAAACTGATTAGGAGTCTTCTTGCCTTGTAAAACGGTGTGTAGTGGTGTCTGTCCAAGGTTATCAGCAGCATTCACATCACTCCCCAGCGAAATGAGAAGCTGGACTGCAGCCAAATTTCTAGTTCCAGTGACAGCCCGATGGAGAGCAGTTTGCCCCATATTATTTCTAATCCTCCAGTTAGCCCCAAATGCAATCAAAGTCCTTAGAAATGTCTCATTGTGCCCCTTATCAATTGCATAAAATAGAACAGAGTCCCCGTTATTATTAACGGCGTTTAAATTCGCCCATGGGTTTTCAATATTTGCAGCGTCTCGTTTGCCACAACAAACTCCCTGACTGCTGCGTGTAGAACAGTAACATCACGATTATCCTTGCTTGTGAAGGAGTCCGTCTGTTCAGCTGATGCAAGGTATTTAACTATCTCAGGAAATTCAGCTGGACTATCTGAAACAGCGAGGCAAAGGAATGTCGTACCTTCCTCGTACTTGGCGTTTGAATCTGCGCCATGGGAAATCAACAAGCGAATTATTTTCATGAGAGTTTGAGAGTCTTTGCGAATGTTGGGATCTTTAACCGCATTATGGAGTGGAGTGTAGCCTTGACCATTCCTTGCGTTGACGTTCGCATTGTTAACCACTAACATTGTTAGCATCTCCAACTGTAAATCGAGGTGATGCAGAAAATCTTTCTGTTGCACATATTTATAAAGTAATGTCTCCTGGTCGTATTCCCACGGGGTGTTAATAACTGCTGCTTGCTTTTGGAAAACCTTTTCCATGTTCTTGCCCATTTGTCTAAACTCTTCCGTCTCATTATCATGCACAGCAGTAATCGTGTCCATGTAAAATTCTCGAATCAAATGCTGTCGGTTTTCCAATTCAGATAACAGTGCAGGACGTTCCTTGATAGTTAACAAGTACTCCACAATTGGGGGATCTCGGTACTGGATTGCTTGACGGAGTAGGTTCAGATTTTGGTTTTCTTCTAAACTTTTAAAAATTGGCAGGCCATTGGCTTTGTGTTCAAAAACTCCTTTAATAACATTCAACTTTTCTGATCTGATAATACCTTCGAGTTTATGCTCCTTTTCATCCGCATTCATCCAGTCAAATTGTTTTGTTATTTCTGAAACTATCGGTAGTTGTTGGTTTTGATGACTTGCTGAAGCAGCATTCCACTGGATTTGTCCAGAAGAGCACTATCAGCGTGCAGAACAAGTGAATTGGAAATTTTTCCATTTTGCTGGAATTCAATGACTGTTTCAGAACTACGTTCGTTATAATTGAGTACTGATAATGAAGTGATAATGATTCTGGAAGAGCTGCTCTATTTTAAACGTAATTATCAACCAGTATTGATGGACGATTCATTTTCCACTCATTCATATCACGAGGTTGAGGTCTTTCAAGTTGGCTTGAAACTTGGACCCTAATACGCTTGTGAACAATTTTGTATTAAACGTTTTCTTGCTTTCATTTCATCATAATCAAAGCAGCTTTGCTAATGTCATGCCTGAATATGTAATAGTTCTAAACCATGAAAAGCTTGTGCGACGTAAACAGTTGAAAACGTTTATTTTACCTTGTATTCATTTCTAACTGCGTTGCTTTGGGTATTTGTATGATGATAATGATAAAAATATCGAAACGTTTCTCAAATTTAAACATAAGTATCAACAAGTATTGAGAAACATTTCACTTTTCATACATTATTATCTCGTGGTCATTCAAGTTGACCTAAAACACCCCACATTACGCTTATGTACAACTTTGTATCGTAAAACGTTTTCTTGCTTTCATTTAATCATAATCATAACAGCTTTGCTATTCATTCCTGAATATAAAATAGTTCTACAACATGAAAGACTTGAAGTTTTCGTCACAAACGTTTTATATTATCTTGTATTCCTCTTTCAACTGACGTAAGTAGTAAAACACGACATTATAAATTTATCACGTAATGAAGAACAGAAAAGCGATTGTAAATTAGCAAAATATCCGCTTCGGTTCCACTGAGGATTCCTGTTTCCAAAAGCATTGCAATAAGTAAAGTGAATGAATGTCTTTTTAGCTGAGTTGATTTGGGTATTTTTATGATGAAAATGATATGAATGCAAGACTATTCGTATGTCCATTCTTATGCCATTTATGAATTTCGAGCAACAAAGTTTCATCACCAAATCATAACCCATTAATCATAAGTAATCATCCTGGTGTTTTGAATTCTTATTAACGTTGAAACATGTGCAATATAGTTTGAACAATATTTGTTTTTACATAGGATGCCCAAACTTTATTTTATCTGTCTTGTTTCAAGTTGTGTAGGTTGGATTATTAAGTTGTGGTCCTCCACAACTTCTTAAGAACACTCTCTCACGGGGAAAATACACTCTCCTTCATATGTCGTAGATCTCCGGCGTGTGCACCGCACATGCAATCCATACGTGCATCTAATAAAAGAGAAGCAAAGAGTATGAAGATAATCGTATGAAGATCGCTCCTATGAAGATCAGTGCTAGTGCAGCAGGCAGTCCATACTATTTTAACGTGGTAGGGTATTGCTCTACTCTCTGCAGCAACGGTATACTCTACTCTCTGCAGCAACGGTATACTCTACTCTCAGCAGAAGAAACAATGATCATTCATTCACGTGTCAAGTCATATTTTATCATTATGATCACTTCAAAAACAGTTAGTTAAGCAGTGATTTTTCGAAAAAGACCACAACTTGTGTACACTCTGAGTACTACTCGGTTTATTGTGTGATAAAATTGCTAACTAAATGTGTTACACCAACTGATAAAATATATAAGAAGGTATTAAAACTGACATCAATATTCCTTATCAGAAGCAGAAGTATTATCCAATTTGTATAATAAAAAATGTCCCATGCAAGCAAATCTGTGCCAAGATGGTGTTGAATATTAAGTGTGTATTTATTTATTTATGGTATGATTAGTACTGATAATATACAGATTTTATATTCCATTCTATGAAATAACTGCATAATTATGTATGTAAACTGTTTGAGAAAGATTGTAAATAAGTCTAATTTCAATAAAAAAATTATTGGGAATTCAATCATCAAAGAGGAAAAATAAATTGGGATGCCAAAGAAAAATTGGTGGAAACACCATTTTGAAACCAGAAAACACGGGACCGATTTTTCATCATACGTGGAAAAACCCGCAATTCTTAAGTTATGAACCTAATTTTAATTAAAATTATAGAAAAGAATTGGCCCTGGCAAAGAAAATTTTTCGTGCTGATGCCCTTGGCCAAACTTTCCCGCCCTGATTTATCCAATACATTCCCGAATGCTGGGAATGCGGCTCAATTTTCCAATTCTTATGAAATTTGATTACTATTTTTTCGGCGAATTTGGGTCTTTTCAAGTCAATGAAAAAAAGAAAATTTTTTGCCCAGGGCCGAAACTGAATAACTTTGAACACGCAAAAACAATGCATCCGTTGGGGGAATTTTACAATTTTCCATTACTTAGAAACCTGGCGGTTTCCCGGTAAATTGTAGATCCCCCAAAAGGGAACGTCAGCCCCCGGAAATGTTTTTGTTGGCCATCATCTTCAAGTTAATTTGTGTTTATTTTTTGTAGACCAACATTTCCGGCAATTTTTGTATTGCGGAAACCAAGTTTTTGTAACCTGGAAGAAAAATATTGTTGGAATTGGTTGGTTCCCCTTTTTTAATTTGGGTATTAAATTAAGGTCCAATTTTATTTCATTAATTTTAATTTTTAAAGGAAAAGCACCTTGTATTAAAACATCAAAATTGTCCCTTAACAGCATTTAATCCATTGGCAAATAGGTCTGCAATCCAAACAATTTTAATGTTTTAAAATTAATATAATTATTGGCGCCATTCCTAAATTGAACGAGAACCTGAGAACCAATGGGGGGGGGGGGGGGGGTTGGGTTAGCTTGTAAAAAACTTGCCCAAAGGTCTCCCACTTGTTTTCAAATTCCTAATTTTTGGTATAAAAAGACCAAAATGGATAGTCTAGACAGTTTTTTTTTTTTACATATACTTAATTCTGTCTGGTTATGAAGCACAAAAAGAATATTTCCCAACAAGTGCAAAAAGATCTTTTTGAACCTTGCCAACGTGGGAAGCAATTTCCCTTTACGTAAAATCCTTCTTTTTTCCCACGCTTTCCCGGGTTTACACCAAATTTCTTCCGTAACTGTAAGCTATACCTGTTCCTTTATGTCTTACTCTTTTACACTTTATTAATACATTATGAAAAATTCAATTCAAAAAATGGAGTCATCCTTTTTCCCCCCGGAATTCCTGGTGAAAAAAAGAAACAACTACCCACTTTTTTTTCCTTAAACTTTTTTATACCCAACGCGGCCTTTATGTTAGTTAATTGGGTTCCCAAGATTCAACACATTCAGAAGAAAAACGCAAAGCGAAGATAAATTGTATTTTAGAAAAGAATAACATATTTTTTTTTATTTAATTCCCACAAAACAATTTTCTGCCATAGTCTTGGAAAATTTCTAAATCAATTTTTAATATGAAGTTGGTAATTTATTTAACTTTTTTTTTTAAGCAGAAAAAAAAACTTTGGAATTTTCCCTTGGCAAAAATATCTCTTTTCTTCCTCATTTCGCCACTCCTTGGGTTTTCCGTCTTCAAGTTTTTTCCTTGCCAATAAAATACCCAAATTTTGGGTGCCCCATTCCCGAAAATTGGATTCCTTCCCTTACGAGTTTTTGGCAACTACCCCAAATGGAAATCAAATCGATTTCAAAAAAACTTTTCCCACAACAGCATTCGGTGGATCAATTAACCTTTTTTCGCCAATGGGGTGGGGCTAAATCCAAAGAAAAAATTGGTGTTCCAACGGGACCTCCCCTCAAAAAGTGGCTCAAAACCCAAATTTTTTTGGTCAGCGGTCCACGCTTACTTCCCCCAGGCGGTCCCACCCCTACAACCTTTCGCCACCAATTTTCCCTTACAAATTCCAAATTTACGTTGAGGGTTAACGGAAACCAAAAAACCAAGGACCAAAATTTGACCCGTTTTCCGAAAACGCTGAAATGAACCAGGAATTGGGGGAAAAACTGCCCCCCCCCCTTCCGGCCCGGGCTCCAAGCTCGTCAATTGTTGGGGAGATTTAGATGAAATACAATAGGTATGTGGAATAGTAAAATGTGGGGAAAAGATTAAGAAAATATTTCCCGATAAAACCGAGAAAACTCTGCCCTGCAAAACCTAGTTTGTGGGGGGGATTGAATTATATGAATCAGAAATAGAAAATTTGAGAAAAGGGTTTTTTTATGAAAAGCTTTTTCCAACCCAATTCCCATTGTGCCCTCCGTGGGGGGACCAGTAAATCAAATTTAGAGAATAACACAAATTTTGCGTTGGCAACCGTCGCGGGATACGGATTGGTTTTTTTTTTTGGCCCCATACATTCCCCCCCAACATTAATCCAATCCCACCGAGGGGGTGGACTGAAATCCCATCCTAACGAATTTTTTTTAAAAATAAATGGATTTGCCCCTTGGGACCTGCAGTTTTCATCCTTCCCATGTTTTTTGTTGAACCCGGGAAAATAACCAAAAATTATAACAATTTTTGAAAGGGGTTTTTTGTTCTTTCTTTATTAACAAAATACTTTTGAAAAAAACATTGGGAATTCCTTTTGTGGATTGGCCCCTATATTAATTTTGGTTATTTTTTAGGAACAATTTTAGTTTGCCCCATTTGGAATCACTGCTAGGGAATTTGGGTCCAGATCTTACCCCCAGTTTTCTAACCCCCTCTAACCTTTTCCTAAGTTCCCGCTGGCAAAGAACCAAACCTTGTAAACAAGAATTAAACACCGAAAAAATCCTAAAAAATAAAGAAACTCAAAAACCCCCCAATGTGCAGCCCATCCCGACCCGTTTTGAAAAAAAACCTTGGTGGGGTGAAAGCCCAAAAAGCGGACAAAGCCAAGATGGAAAAATGGCCAATTTGGAAATTCCATCGTGGAACCCCGGTTTTATTTTCTTTTTAGCAGTTTTTGGGCCCCCAGTTCCATCCCGTAAAACTAAATTGTTTAGACACTGCTGGAAACACCAAATTTCTTTGGGGCCATCATCAACCAAAAACGGCCTTGTTTTGGGGGAGGGGAACAGGAAGAAAAGAAATATGGGGAAGTTTTCCCAAGATAGTTTTGGGGATTTGATGGTAATGGGAAAATATTTTTTACTTTTCTCTACGAATTAGTGAAAAATAGAGTGGGGCCGATGGGAAATTTTGGGGATTTAACCACAAGGAAAGTTAAATATAGAAAATCATTTCCCGGAATTAAAACGGATTACGTGGGGTCAATAATTTTATCCTTACTGAAAACAATTATTAATATAAATGGGTAATTTTTTTTAACAGTACCATCTTCATTGAAAAAAAAAATTAAACAGGAGAGTACCTTCCGAAGTTAAATGGTTTTTCCTTCGTTTGATACTCGGTTATTTTGGAATTTGCAGGGGCCAATCAAAGCTTTTAAAAAATTCACTCAAATGAAATTGTATCATAATTTATGGCCAACAACATTTATATTTAACAATTTGTCTTACGTAATTACTTTTGAAGCCATAACATCCCGGTCCCTAAACGTGCCCATTAATATCCTATGGTTACGAAGGCTTGCCCTTCCCAAAAACACGGCTTTATGTCATTGGCACGAAAAAGCCAGAAAACTAACCCTTTGTCCTCACTAAAATAACCTTTTGAGTTTTTGGAAAGAAATTGCAAAAACAGCCAATTTCATACAAGACTGTTGTGGGGTGCAGCCAAAACAAAATTTAATCCATTCATCAATAAAAAGAAAATTTGGATGGACCCCCCTTTTGGCTTGAATGAAAGCATTCCATTGGAAATTAAAATTAAAAAGGTTGGGGGCCTGCAATGAGTTCCCAAAAATTTTCACTGTCTCAAATAAAATGCCATCATCTTTATGCTTACCTGGTTTTGCATGGCCTTTGGTTATTTGTAGCCTTGTTTTTTTTTTGACCCCATAATAATTTAACTAAAGCCAATATACTTTTTTCATCACTACGCATTCTTTTTTTTTCTTTTATCCTTACATATTTTCACTAAACCCTTTTTGAATAAGAAGCACCAAGCCTTTTAAAAAAATAAAAATAAACCAATCAGCCAATGGCTTAACGATAAATTCCATGGATTTTTTCTCTCCACCTTTTATTCCCGGGAAATTAATTGGGAATAGGAAATCTTGCCACATTTTTGAGTGCAACTTTTTTTTCTTTTCCCCGGAAAATCTGAAAACTGGAAAATGTTGGGTTAATACGTCCTAGTTTTTTGTAGCCTTCTTTGGCGATGGCAGCCGGTAATTAAAGAAAAATATTTCCGTTACGGGGTTTTTGTAATCCCTCCGGATGGCAATTTGCAAATTTAATGCTTTTGTTTCCAAACCCTGGGGAAATTTTCGGAAATGGAAAATTGGTTGTCCTAAAAAAAAATTTTTAATAAAATATTTCATATTGAATTTTATTTGTTTTTTCCCCTTTTATCAGGTTCCCAATACTGGGGACTTCAAACCTGACCTACTAAATTAAAACGAAAGTTTTTGGATATGAAAAAAAAAATTAAAAAATTGGCAATTGGGGGAATTTTTCTTATTTGGGTAATACTTATTTGACGTATCGGCTTCCCCGCAACCCGGTTTTTTTTTACTTCCTTCAAACAATTCGAAGAAAAATTTGAAATCCTTTTTATTAATTTTTGAAAGTTTTTCTATTACCCAAATCCCCTACGAAGCGGTAAGCATCCCTTTTCCTTAATTTTGGGGTTACTCCAATACCAGAATTTAGTTCCCTAACCTTTAAGTGGTGCGGCTTGCAGAATTTTTTTACGGTTTTTGTTTGGGGCTTTTTTTTTTGTTTTATTAGAAACTTCCCCTTTTGGTTGTTTCATTTACAGTTTTACCTTTCTCCCGTCGGTTTTTACACACCCCTCAGAAAATCTAAGTGGGAAAAGGCCGGGCTAAAAATATTATCAAGAATTCCCCGCCATTGGTTATATTAGCCATTTACAGTGAAATTGGTAAAAATCCTTTGCCATTTTTTTTTCCATGGTATTCCCGGCAATGGTGAAACTATTTGGTAAATTTTGTTGGGGGTTATCCCTTTAAATGTTTGGGCACAATTAAATGGCCAACAAATTTTTAAAACAGTCATATCAAAACAGGCCTTTGGGCGGTTTTTAATTGTTGCTGGCCTTTCCATGGGCATTTGTGCCTTCTTTGGTGCTGCCGTCCACAAATCGGAAGGTGGAAAAGTTTTAGATTTATTTGCGTTAATAGAAAAGAAAATAGGTTATTCCCCTGCTCCAAATTGGTAATCAGAAAAACTTCGCTAAATTGGAGCAAATGTCAAAGTTGGACGGCACAGCAAAACATTTGGAAAGTAAAACCTTTTTGGAAAAATATATTTGTTTTTTTTAAAAGGTAATTACCCTTATCCACCTAAATATTTGGTGCAAATAATTGGATAAAAAGCCTTTCAAGGTGCCTGTGTTTTTTGCCTGGAAAATCAATCCATGAACTTATCGTCCTTTATATTTTTCATTTTCGTGTTTTTTTCCCACAGAAACAATTTAGATGTCCAATTTTAGTAGTCCCCTTTAACTTATGTCATTATTTTTCCTGGGTAAGTTCGCGAAAAATTAATGGTGATTGTGACCCACCATTTTTGAAATAAATTCAAATTAAACTAAAAAGAGAATCGTATGATAATCAGGGTTAACCAATAATGTTATTTGTATAGAAAGTCCCAATTTGCTTTTTAACAAATGAATGTTTTAATAAACTCAAAGTTCTGGGAAAAATCTTGAAAAAGTTATTGGTAACCGTCCGAAATAAAAAATTTTAGAAAAAATTTTCGAAAAGAAAATTCTTTTTTATTTTATTTTTTAAATCATACCAATAATTGTTTAAAATTAATAAAATTGAAGAAAAAAGAATTTGAGAAATTTTACTAAATGTTTTTTCGTAATTAATTAATGCCATCCTCCAAACTTCCAAAAAATTATTTTTTAATGTGGCCATTTTTGCAGCATACGAGAATTCGTTTAAATAAAAAGTTTTTGTAAAATATTTGATTTTATTTTTAATAAAAACATGAAAATGGTAATGTTTAGAATGTAGGAAGGCCTTTTTAGCACTGCCCTACAAATTTTCCTTTCGTCGTTTTTTCTTTATTCAAATTTTTGTTTGAAATGGGGTTGTTTTCTGCCTTTTGCCTTTTTTATCGGTCTCATCATTTCGCAATTTTTTCGAATTGCACAGCCAATCTTTCCGCCCACCTTAGTTTTCCACCCTATTTTTGCAAGTACAATTCGTCCCATGTTTGCCCCCTTGGCGGATAGTTTTCCATTGTGGGGAAAAATGCAACTCGAATTCCAAGGAACCCAAATAAATTTTTTTTTATTCATTTTTCAGCCTTACCACCAAAGAAAGCCAACGCGTCGCACGAGGGGCAAATTTTTTTCTCAACTCATGGGTCAATGAACTCGTCTCCATAATTTTCACAATTGGGCATGTTTCCCGTTGATACAAACTTGAGGTGCTCCGGATAGGAAATCGGCAAAATTGCCAAACCCCCGCTTGGGAAGTTTTTGGGTTTTAAGCAAAATCCCATTTTTGCCTTGCCAAAGTTTAGGCATACTCCGCAATGGCTTTTTTTGTCCCAATAGTTTTCAGCTTTACAGCCGTTAACAACCTGGAAAACGTTAACCTTCGTCACAAACAAATGCAAATTTTTTTTCCCATTGTTTTCCGTTTTTCCGCCATCCCCTCAGAAAAAGTTTTTGACAGTGTGCAAATTAATCCAAAGCAAAATTTTTTGTGGGAAGTCATTACATTAATAACGCAAAAACTGAGATGAATTGGGAAACACACCTGTTTTTTTTTGGGTGGTGGTCAAAAGTTCCGTCTTTGCAAAAACAACATATGCCTTTCCTTAAACCAAATTGGTTTACCCGTTGTTTTTTTTCCTTTTTTTCCATTGCATGGCTAGAAATGGGTTTTGGTTAACTTGGTTAACTGCCCATTGAAACCCCCAATGAAAACAAACAGCCCCCCCCCTCCTTGAGTGGGCTTTTGAAATGTTGCATTTATGCCCACTTGCAAACTTTTTTTGGTTTGAATTTACTCGGTTTGAAACCAGTTTTTTTTGGCATTTTTGTGATGCCAACCTTCCTTGTTTTTCAAAACCAATTCAGTATGTTTAGGGCCCTTAAAGAAACAACATTTTTTTTGCTTCAGTTGGGTCAAAAAAACAAAAGAACCGATTGCTTCCTCACCAATTCACAATACCCAAATTTTGGACTTCAGCAATACCAATATTTTAACCCAGCCAATTTTTCATCAAATTCAAACGCTCCTCCATTACTTTTTTTTTTTTAATCTTCAACAATTCTTCCGGTTAATGTTTTGGAAAGTAAAAATCCCCTCAATTGGCAACGTACCAATAGTTTTTTTTTTGTGCCGATTTTGAAAATACTACATTCAAGCTGTTAGGAGGCACCAATTTAATTGTGTAAATTTACCACCATGGTGTCCAGCCAGCCAAATCCAATTTTCAAGAAAAAGTGTGGAATGGAAAATTAGAACGCGCTCCTAAGCCAATCAACAACGGTCCCCAAGGAAGTTTTACAATCCAGCGGATTTAGAAATTACACGAACCCAAAGCCGCACCTCGTTATTTTTGTTGGCCACAAATGGCCTCATTAAACAAGCCCGCTTTTCTTTCACCATTCACGCAGCAATTTATTTTTTCCAAAGAAACCAAAAAAAAAAAAATTTGCAATCGGCAAATTAGTTGTTTTGGGCAATTGGGAGATTACGGAACACAGGAAAGACTGTTTTCTTTTATGAAAACAAAGATAGCCGGCCCTTAATTAGCGCATTATTTTTAAGGCAAGTTTTTGGTCAATAATACGGAATTTTATCAATGTTGCCAATGAGCAAGTTTTTCTTGGTCACTACCAACTCCAACAACTTTTCTTCTGAAAATTCAACATTACATATCCGAATTTCACGGTCGGCCCTAAAAACCAAATTGTTTTTCCGATGACACGTTCCGTTTGTCAAGCCTGTTGGGAAAAAAGCCCCGGGAGAGCCAACTCCACCAGGTTTTCCGTTTTGGCAAATTGAATTTCAAAAACACAGGGAAAGTTTTTCTTTGAAAAAGCCAACCCTTTTGTTCCTTTTCCTTTCAATGGGTTTTTGTCGGTTGCCTACTTGTTGAAGGTAAAAAGCCATTCATACGCAGAAAAAAAGCACTTGGAAAACAGATTTTTGCCGCTTCCATCCGAAGTATCGATGCTTTCAAGGGACCAACACTTCGCAAACTGTTTGGTTTGTTGCAAGTGGATGAGAAAGCTTTTCCGAAGTCCCGGCAAAAGATTGGGTTTGTGGGGGCCATGTCCCTCCCCCATTGACTTTTGCAAACGCTTTCAACGTTTCCATTAAAGAAAAGCTGAGAACGAAAAAAATGATGCCAGCCACGATTGACATGACTGTAGAATTCGAATGTTTCGAAGATTTTACTCGAAGACTGTTTTCTCTTTAGATTGAACATAAAATGAATAGTGGAAAGGCATTGCAAGCAGTTTTTATATACTTCGGATTTCTTCATCATGGTACACAAAGATGTCTTTTTCATTTGTTTAAGATGAACGTCGAGATACACTAAAACTATTTTCAGTGAAACAAAACAGTGAAAAATTTTAGTAACAAATATTCAAGTTAGTAGCGATCAAATTGGAAAGCTTGGATCCATTAATATTTAGTAATTTCGGTGAAATAAATACATGGCTCTACAAAATGTAATGAATTATCGTGATTTTGTTTTACTCAGCTTACTCGCTGACTTTTCAGAAAATCTATCATAAATAATATGAAACAGCTCTCCGAGAACAAAAGTTGTTACCATGAATCTCAATAAGCACAGGAAGTTTAAGAATGATAAGAACTCCACATATTTTTAAGTGATTGACAACGTTGGCCAACTTTTGTGATTTGTGCAAAGTCAAGTGAATCTTATGGAATCTTATGGAATGGATTTCACATTATACATGCTACGAATTTATCCATTCGTTAGTATGTTTCATGGAATAATGAGTAAGGCCAGGAAGAATTGAAGTGTCCAGCAAAAGAGTCGTGTAAAAGGAACCGGTAAAGATAAGATTGCCCATGGGTGTTTTTGTGACATTTGAGTTTTATTTTATATTAGCCTTGCAGTTTTCATGTAATAATTTTATCACATATTTTGTTTGCAATGGGTAGAAGACAATTGTGGAACTAAACTAAGGGTAGAAATCTCATATATTAGACAAAGACGTCTAATATACATCTACCTTGTACGAGCTTAAAATATGTGTCTAATATTGAGTTTTTCTAGTACCGTTGTTATTTTCTAAGGTTTTAGATTAGATATTGTATGCAATACCTTGTGTATCATCGCCTCGATTTACAGTTGGAGTTGCTATCGATGCTTGTAAAAAACAAGGCAGATTTAAATGCAAGGGATATAGAATGCTACAGTACACCCCATTGGGTAGTTAAAGAGTCCAGCGACATTCACAAGCAAGGATAATCATGGTGTTACAGTTCTAAATGAAGCGGTTATTAGGTTGGTTTTGGAGAACGAGACCATACAATAATACAATCTCATGGGACGGACTTCAACGCTGTAGATAATTACGAGGAATTGGTTCTATTTTATGCAATTGATAAGGGGCGTAGTCAGCCCTTTCTCAGAACTTTGATTGGATTTGGGACTGACTGGAAAAAGAATTCGGCTGCAGTCAAGCTTCTCATTTCGGTTGGGACTAATGTGAACGCTGTGGTTTGCTATAAAGAAGCCAAGTTGCACACGTTTATTCTAGTCAGGAAAACCACTAATCAGTTTGCAATCATTGCGGAACTAACCGTGTAAATCCCAATTACAAGGAAAAGTCGGTTCAAACTCCTATTGACTTTTGGAGAGTTTTCATTTTCAAGATGAAGAACTTAAACGTCGTGCTAAACAACTATTGCAATATCAAATGACACTGTTTTGAAATGAAATTTACCTCTTGGTTTCCGAAGGTGGCTGCACTATCCCTGTTATGTATTGTACATGGGTTTTCTTGTGGTGCCATCTTTGGAAACCAAAAGATAAATTTCATTTCAAAACAATACCATATGACGTCATTGCCATGGGTGTAGTATCCTATGGAACAGGAAGGACAATGTCCTACCTGGAGATCGACTGTCCTTGTAAAACTTTATTAATTTGCGTGAATATTTATAAAAAATTACTTTTTTAGTCAGTTTAACATATAACAAAATGGTCAATTTTTTATATTTTTGGCGCATTTGCCCCCTGGAATTTTTAGGCTGATACGCCGATGGTAGTTGCACTTAGCCAGGCGTAGTAGACAAAGGCCGTTTTTATGCCGATACACTATCATTTAAAATCGAGCATGTCGTGCCAATAACGGTTTCGGGCGCTGAATTTTAAATCATCAGATATAAACGTGCGATGCATGTTTCTACATCAAAAACGCATGCCGGATCTGATAAAACAACTTTCAGCTCGTTACGACAAGCGGTGTTATTGTTATGCTAGGTTTATGCTCAAATGCTGGCATTTTTGGATTGATTTAAAGTAATTTTTTAACTCAGTAATTTTAAAACCAAAACTTCCAAGCAAAGCGCGCTGTAGTCACAACAAAGAACGTCTTGGGAGCATTTCGACACCAAGATCAGCAATGTGGGCGCGTGCAAACTCTGGTAGTCTTGGTAAACGTTTTTGAACTTGCACGTTCATAAAATTTAAAAAGTGGTATAATTTGTTTATAAGCACTACATCTGGGTCAGTTCAACTTTAAACATGCTTAAAACGTCAAAACAACTATATAAACTTTTAAATTTGCAACCTTATTACAGATTCGAGTAATATGGAAATTTTAAGAACTCAAAATTCCTAAAACGTTTACCAAGATTTCCATAGTTTGCGCGCGCCCACATTGCTGATCTTGGTGTCGAAATGCTCCCAAGACGTTTCTTGTTGTGACTACAGCGCGCTTTGCTTGGAAGTTTTGGTTTTAAAATTACTGATTTAAAAAATTACTTTAAATCGACCCAAAAATGCCGGCATTTGAGCATAAACCTACCATAACGATAACACCGCTTGTCGTAGGGAGCTGAAAGTTATTTTATCGGATCCGGCATTCGTTTTTGAGGTAGAAACATGCATCGCACGTTTATATCTGATGATTTAAAATTCAGCGCCCGAAACCGTTATTAGCACGACATGCTCGATTTTAAATGATAGTGCCATATGTCGCATGGTTTGGTAGTCAGTCAAAACGAACGCATGTTAAACTAGATTGGCATTCTTTTGTTTGAGATGCTGTAATTTAAAAATGGGTATCTTAGATTAGTTAACATTGTAATACGTTTCTGCTATATTCTCAGTTCTCATTTTATTATTTTTACTTATTTGTTTGAATACACATTAATTGGGAATTCAAGCAAAAGTAATACCTGCTGTATTTTTTTCAAAATATTGGAATATAATTTCATTTAATACTTTACTAGTAACATAAAATAGGAATTCTTAATTTTTAGTACAACTCTGAGCAACCAAAACAAATCGCTATGTATATTATACAAACTATGTCATGTTGCAGTAAACAGGAAGCAAACATTGTAGCTATTCGATACAACTACAGATTCAACTGTCATTTTCAAATAAAATGTTTTACACCATTTTTTATAAGTAATTGTTTTACTGTCTTAATTAGTCAAACCCAACCACAAATAGTGTGAGAGCAAATACCATCAGCTAGGTAAAATCAAAAAAGAGAATTTAATCAAGAAATTGCCGTATATGCTTGAAAAAAGTAAAATTTAAATTACCTGTGTTACGAATCCATAGTTTATTTGGTATTTTCCTGTCATGCCAATTCCAATACTACCAGAGTCTATGTCGCATAGAAGCCAATTCCAATCATCTTTGTCATTAAAAAATTTCATTCCAGTCTTAGCATCCAGTAACCAGTATTTAAACTTCGCTATCTTTACAAAACAAATTTTAAACTTTTATATTATCGAAAAAGAAAGAAATAACGCGAAAATTATTAGCTTACTACAACGTGTCAATACCTCTTTGCAACCGTTCGCCATCCAAATAACCGCGCCCACCATAGAAGTAATCTCAAAAGCATAGGCGATTGAAGCCGGCATATTTCCTTTTGTAATCGATTGATTAAAAAACATGATTTCAATAGACCACTCGAATACAATTAAAAGCACAACTGGCGACCAGATGGTGTTTAGTGCGGTTGTAAGTGCTTTCAAATTTCTGTATTGCTTCAGTAAACGATCGCTTGATTTGGCATTGTTTGTGAAACATTCTGTAGAATTCGAGACTTCCTGCACGACGTCAGCAAGTCCTTTCACAGCAAGCCAAAAGGTTAAGGGAACAGCTCCAAATACAACTGTTACCACAGTTAGCCACGTAAAAGCCTGTCCTATTTGTATAAATAGCTCGACAACGCCGAATATAATATCTTCATTATTATAATGCAGAGTAAGGTTAGAATACGTGTTGTGGCAAAAAAATCGTGTCCTTCCTCTAACTACTGCAGCTTTTAGAAATCCTATGACTGCATTAAATCTTCTTACAGATGTCGAATAGGCATACAATATGATTGCAGTCAACGTTCCCAGACACAACAGCATAACGTACACGTAACTAATCTGCAAAATATATTTCGTTCAATGTAAAATTGACCATGTCATGTATTAATTAGAATTTACCTTGGTTCTGCGGGACATCTTCTGCGAAACATCTGTTGGCGAGTATAACAACGGAGATGTGCGGATGGTTTTAAGCAATTCTTTAATATCGCAACGTTTCGTGTTGACAATCCAATAAAATCTCAGGTAGCGCGCTAGATAGAGCAGCAAATCTGCGATGTGGAAATAGTGAACAGGTTTGGGATCAGTGGAATTTAATAATTCGTTGAATGCCTGCAGATTCTGAGTCACTATGTTAACGAATTGAAGGATCCAAGTTCCAAACAAGCAGATTATCTATCCAAGTAAAAACGATGTTAATAAATGACATCCATTATTTGTAAGATTTAGAATTTTATACCTTTTGAGTGTTGTTGACCTTTAATGAATAGTTACCATCTTTATCCAAAACTGGTTTAAATGGAAAGCAGAAGGTGTAGTAGCCCAATAAAATCACCCAATGAAATATATGATAATGTCTTGACTTATCAAATGCATTTCTTCCTGATTTTGGCGGATTTAACGCACGAATTTTAGGGCGCACGGTAAATACCGACGTTGTTGGAGTGTGACATTGAAATCTTGAAATGCATCCAAGCGACTCATCTGAAATGTTTTGTGATTGCATTTTAATGGTGTTTTTATAAGACGTAGACAAAACAAAAACTGGATTTGGTATTTATGTTCACAAGCACAGCAACAGACGATTTAGGTACAGGTTGGTAAGACGAACATTTCCATACGTGAAGTTGAAGAATTCGTTCCGATTTCACCCTTGTGCCTTGCGTGATACCAGTTTACGAAATGCCACAACTAAACTCAGGGTTATTGATATATAAATCGTTCGCCAAGTAAAACAAACCAACTGGCTTATTAGCTACAAACTTTATTGCTTACAATAACATGCCCATTTTTGCTTAGTCTTAAGTTTAGATTTAGGTCAAATAAACATGTTTTCGTGTCCATGTCACGCTACGTTGGAAAAAATGATTTTATTAAGCCAAAGAATATGTAAAATGTAAACATCTAAAAGAATGTGCAAGATTCGTTTTAAAGTTGGCTCACTAGCACAATCACCAGGAGCCAATCAGAAGGCTAGATGCATTTTTCCGAATGCACAAAAATGCATCTAGCCTTCTGATTGGCTCCTGGTGATTGTGCTAGTGAGCCAACTTTAAAACGAATCTTGCACACTTCTTGTTAGATGTTATACATTTTACATATTCTTTGTATTAAACAGGCGATTTTGTGTTTTGCGTGTTGCAGGCCTTAAGCCAAGTCGGTATTAAGTGCTTTGTTTTTCAGTTTTATTTCGCCTTTTATTTTCTACGCCTGGCTTTATTACGAGCAATGCTCATATTAGAATTCTATATAATTAAACTTTCTAATTTCCGGACTACAATGAATTTTATCTCTAATTAAAAACAATTTTACATAAGAAAGTTTGGAACCGGTTTATCTACAACCTACATTACAACATACATATTGCTATTTTAGTACAATTTGTATGTATAGAAGCCAACAATATTTGCTCTGGTATAGTGCCGAATCCTGTTGAATCGATTATATACTTAAAGTACTGCTATATGTAATGTAATGGTTGAGATATTAATCATGTCTAGCATTTTTCCTGTTGTAGCAAAATTTTGTTCGGTTGTATAAATTATATACAACAATCTTATAAATTTCAGCAATGGGTTGTCAAGAAGTGGTTGACGATACAATATACGTAGAATTGGCTTTGGTGATAGATATAATAATTTAGCTCCTCAAAATTAGAAAATAGTTAGGTAAGGAAGTTGCAATATGACCCTTCACCACGATATCTAAAATACAACGTAGGCTGTCAAAACCAAATGTTTATTTCTGCAACCGGCAAAGCACAAAACTAAAGCATAAAATTTATTGATTTTTAAAAATTTAAACCTGTCTGCAAAATTGTGTTTATGACATGACTTCCCTTGGAAGCTCTGTTTGGTTAAGCAGGCAAAGTTTAAAAACAACAAAAGGAGATACCAACTTTAGTTTTGTAAATGTAACCATGAAATCAGTATTCAAATGTAACACAATAAATAACTAAATTTTCTGTTCCAACTACTCAGCAATATATGTAAATGGAACTTCAGATTGGAGCACTCAAACTAAAAATAAGAAATAAGGCCAAACAAAACACGACATTCAATGTCCTTTATACTGCCCCCTCAAAGAGCATTTGAAAGACAAGCTTTGACATTGTTCCTGTTGTCAATATGCAGATTTGCATGAAATTACAACAAAATTTGAATCCAGACCCAAAACAAAGCATTAAAATAGAGTTTTTATCAAAACTTTCCCATCTCCAGTGTATGCGTGTTTGTGTTTTACGAGTCTTTCTGCAAAATTTTATTGGATAGCAATAAAAGCTTGTTTTATTTGGACCTTAGTGTTGATACACGCTTTGAAAAAAGTTGAACATGACACGAAACGTAATAACCAGAGCAGTGTTGTACATTATCATCAACCTTGTAACTTTAATTTCTTACAAACACATTTGACAAACTAGTACAACAAATTAGTTTACAACAGTTTACTGCAAAAGCAGGGCATGATTTATAGTTAGGCTCCATAAAAGTGTTGTTGTGTGTGTGTCACAGAAATGTGAGCAGAGAACGCCATGTCGCAACTTATTACAAAATAATTAGCTGGTTAAAAAATAGCGTTGGGACTGGAAGAGCTTGAGTCAAATGGTTTGTTATGAAAAACAACACTTGATTGCCTTGCCAGACAAACTTGATAAAATATTTATGGTGCGTCTGTTGCCGTTCCAGCTTGCAAAGGCAAGAGTTACAGCAGCCGCATGAAACACTTGTGACCATTTCTATCCATAAAAATAATTAAAACGACAACTCATTCTCATAGATAAATCAGCCAACCGTAACATTGAGTTGTATTATTAGCATTTTCATTAGCTGCTTATAAAATCAGTCTTAAATACAAATCTGGGTGCCATAGACTAGATAAAACATTATTTTCAATGCTATGCTGCTAAATCGAGGAAATCCTTACTGCAATATTTATGCGACAATAATCCGCATCTTTTTTTCGGTAAACAGGTAGTCATCGTAACTTTTCAATGTGTCTTCGAAATTGTGCTCGAAATAAATGAATGAAAAACAAACTCCTATCTAAAATATTGAATACAATTAATTCACTTTGTAATGGAACGTAGCTTTTTTATCAGCTCCGTCCTGACCCATCCAGATAATTATTTCTTCATTCCGAGAAATTAATTACTAAATTACAATGATTCAAGCGATTCTAATGATTAGCCTCGGCATGGCCCTCACTTGCTCAGGACAAACTGCTCCCACACCACCACCATGGCCTCCACATGCACCATGTGCAAAAGCTGCCCAATACTCCTACCTGGATGAGCCCCGTTACAAAGACTTGGTTCACCGACTGATTGCCCACCTGGACAAGAAGAGGATGGAGGCAACAGTGAGCAAACTGAGTGGATTTCACAGTCGCAACGCACAGCGCAAAGAGTACTCCGGCTCATCCGGGGCAGAAGGTTGGCTGGAGAACGAGATCAAGTCCACTCTCGCTGACTACAAAGGAGGCTCCGGCTCGATTCGCTTGTTGGGTGACCCCTTGCTCTCAAAACCAGAGATGAAGGAGTTTCCCTACCACCAACAAAATATTTTGGTGACGCTGGAAGGACAGGACCCATCTCTCCAGTCAGAGCTCATCATTCTCGGCGCCCATTACGACTCCATTGTTGGCATTAATCTGGACCATGGCGAGGGCTCGGCTGAAGCGGCGCCAGGAGCAGATGATAATGGGACTGGAGTCGCCGTTTTGCTGGAGGTTCTCCGACTCATTGCCAAATTTGGGATCAAGTTCAAGCACTCGGTCGAGCTTCACTGGTACACCGCCAAGGAGACTGAGGAAGAGGGTTCAGGAGACGTCGTGAAGCGCTACTGCGACGAAGACAAGAAGGTTGCAGGCATGCTCAATTTGGATTCACTTGGCTATCAAAACCAGACAACTGGAACTGGTGGGAGGGCGATTGCTGGCTACGTGCTCAGTTATTGGGACGAACACCACCACCTGAGAACCACGGATCGAAAGCTGACGGCCTTTGTCAAAATGCTGGTGGGGAGTATCTCCAAGTCGAGTACAAAATAAGGAAGAACAGACGTTCACAATTCTGATCATTATCCTTGGTATGCAGAGGGATACCCTTCCGCTTATGTCACGGAATTCGACGACAATGTGAGCAAACATGATTGAGATGCCGCTTTTTTAACAACAAAGCTATTAGCTAATAATAATCCGCATTTTTATTTCCAGCCTTATCGGCACTCAACACACGATCTCATTTCAACCGTCAACTTTGAGATGGTCAATGAATTCGCCAAGGGCGCCTCTCATTGAGTTGGGGCAGCTGACTGAAACTCCTGAGGTTCCGGAACTCCCGTCCTCAGCCCGTCTCTTCTCCACAAACCGGAAATCGGATGGTTGGAAATCCAGATCTGTTGTATTTATGCTCTTTATACCACAGTTTATTGATTAGTATGCATTTTTGATACATGAATGATCTCGCTTTCGTCTTGCCCCTAATAAACATTTCCACAATGAAATATTTTACCACATTCCAATGTACTCCTATTACTTCTTCTAACGCTAACTAATTTATAGAGTGTCCATTGTGAATGCTGAATGAGAACAAATCCGTATAAGCCGGCAACATGATCATAAAGCGCGTTTGTTCAAATGTTTAAGCATTAATATACTAGGAAACTCAGCTTACTATTTTTACTCAAACTAAATTCAAACTCAATTTGTAAAAGTTCCATTAAAACTAGTGCTCCAAGTCTTTCCTTTTCTTTCACATTTTTCTTTCCCTTCCATTCGAAAGACTTGAAAGGAACGCTGTTTTTAAAAATATGTCATTAAGACAGAAATGTCATTCCTTTCCATGCATTGAATGAGAATGGAAGACATTTGTCATTCTTTCAGGCAGTAATCATAAATTGCTTAATATAGCAAATTAATTGATGATACGCAAATTTTACTAACTATAGAAGCATAAATAAGTTAAATAAGATCATTAGCTATCTCGATAATTCAAAATTTGCAGTTTACATTTGAAATATTTTTCATATAAATATGGCAAATTCAACTTGTTACAAATATTTACTTGAATTCGTTGAAAAAGCTTAAAACCATTTTTTTCGTTACATTTTTTTTAATGACCATTCGAAATTAAATAATGTTTAAATGAAAAATTTTAAAATGTTTTGGAATTATTTCATCCTTTGTCTTCTCATTTTTCAGCGTCTTCGCCTTCTCTCCTTCTCATTTTTACTCGTTGAAAGGAAAACAGGATTGTTCAGATTTCTGAAGTTCTAGCTATATTTATTTACCGTTGCAAAAACCTGCCAAACTCTACACTACTGGTAAATATCGTGCTTTTGTGCGTATTATTTGCAAAGCCCATGGCCAGCCTCACAGCGGTTGAATATGAAGCGAGTCTCAGATGTCTACTATATAACAACAATATCCGGACTCATATGCTTACACTTACAAACCAGCAGACAATGATCACCGTTAAACGGTTTGAGTGGAAAATTTAGCACGAGTCCTCGAGGAAAACTACCCATCCAAGGGTAATATCTGTGACAAGAATTGTGCGAACAGATCAACACTGCATTAGTAGATCTTTAAATTGCGGACTACCTTCAGCTACGTCACAAAACAATTAAAACAGCAGAGAACTGTCACGGTCAACGTATAATAAATTTATTGCATTCATATAACATAGTACAGATAATAATAATAATTAGTATGTGAATCATTTAAAATAGCTTTGTTCATCGATATCTAACATTTATACATTCGCCGCAGTTTGATTACATCGGTCCATTGAAGCTCATTGTTGTCCCCAATAATCTTCCCGGTCTGCTAACCAAATATGGTTTTAGTATCCGAATCATGCGTCATAATAATGGGACAGAATAATAAGTTACCTTTGTTACAATGGTGGGTTTTCCATTGACGCTAAAATCGTACGATGCATAGTGCATAATACTTTTTGTGTTATAAGGGACCCCAAATGTCGTGGCATCGCTGTAGCCAACCTTCCCAAATTGGCTCTGATATCCTGCATTACAATTTCAAAACGTTATTACAAATAAAAATAACCACAAAAGTAATACGTATAAGCATGTGTTGTACCTGGTAGGATATTTTCCCATTTTATTGTAACATAACTGTCCCGATCTGGTCTGTTTTGTTCATGATAAAATCCTAACCATCATTATCACAACGTGTTAAAAGTAACTCTGAGAACAACGCTATTTCAACCTATAAAATGTAGCAATTTATAATACCTAACGCGTGGATCAATTCATGTATGATCGTTCCAGCCATCAAACAGTCAGTATCCAAGCTCACAACCTAGACAAAAAATCAATCACCAAGTTTGGAAGTTAGCCTGACATTGAAAAAGCCAATGTTGTACATTTAGTACCTGTGCTCCTGATTGACGAATTTTCCCCACATACGAACTGCAGCCGGTTCCGTTCTTTTTTATGTTGATGTAAGCTTCTTTGTATCCTATTTGTAGCGGGCAAACGCCCTTCTCCCATATTCCAAACTTAAGACATGGTATTTCAGCAAACAGCATATTCGCTGCGTTATTAATCAGCTCTCGTTCTCGGTCGTCTAAGAAAATTCACGATTGCAATTTTTAAAATTTAAGCTTATTGAAACGCAGGCTCGATGGAAGGAGCTTTTCATAATATCGACTCGAAATATAGTAAGCAAAGGAATAGCAGGTTTTCAATAAGCTTAAATTTTAAAATTGTAATCGTGAATTATTCTTAGACGACCGAGAACGAGAGCTGATTAATAACGCAGCGAATATGCTGTTTGCTGAAATACCATGTCTTAAGTTTGGAATATGGGAGAAGGGCGTTTGCCCGCTACAAATAGGATACAAAGAAGCTTACATCAACATAAAAAAGAACGGAACCGGCTGCAGTTCGTATGTGGGGAAAGTTCGTCAATCAGGAGCACAGGTACTAAATGTACAACATTGGCTTTTTCAATGTCAGGGTAACTTCCAAACTTGGTGATTGATTTTTTGTCTAGGTTGTGAGTTTGGATACTGGCTGTTTGACGGCTGGAACGATCATACATGAATTGATCCACGCGTTAGGTATTATAAATTGCTACATTTTATAGGTTCAAATAGCGTTGTTATCAGTTACTTTTAACACGTTGTGATAATGATGGTTAGGGTTGAATCATGAACAAAACAGAGCAGATCGGGACAACTTTGTTACCATAAAATGGGAAAATGTCATACCAGGTATGAGCAATGCTTAGGCGTATAAATTTTATCTTTATTTGGATTACTAATACGATTTGAGATTTGCAATGCAGGATATCAGAGCCAATTTGGGAAGGTTGGCTACAGCGACGCCACGACATTTGGGGTCCCTTATAACACAAAAAGTATTATGCACTATGCATCGTACGATTTTAGCGTCAATGGAAAACCCACCATTGTAACAAAGGTAACTTATTATTCTCTCCCATTATTATGACGCATGATTCGGATACTAAAACCATATTTGGTTAGCAGACCGGGAAGATTATTGGGACAACAATGAGCTTCAATGGACCGATATAACCAAGCTGCGACGAATGTATAAATGCTAATTATCGATGAACAAAGCTATTTTAAATGATTCACATACTAATTATTATTATTATCTGTACTATGTTATATGAATACAATAAATTTATTATACGTTGACCGTGACAGTTCTCTGCTGTTTTAATTGTTTTGTGACGTAGCTGAAGGTAGTCCGCAATTTAAAGATCTACTAATGCAGTGTTGATCTGTTCGCACAATTCTTGTCACAGATATTAGCCTTTGATGGGTAGTTTTCCTCGAGGACTCGTGCTAAATTTTCCACTCAAACCGTTTAACGGTGATCATTGTCTGCTGGTTTGTAAGTGTAAACATAGGAGTCCGGATATTGTTGTTATATTGTAGACATCTGAGACTCGCTTCATATTCAACCTCTGTGAGGCTGGCCATGGGCTTTGCAAATAATACGCACAAAAGCACGATATTTATCAGTAGTGTAGAGTTTGGCAGGTTGTTTGCAACGGTATAAATAGGTTTTAATTATTGCTGGAGGTCTTACAGAAAGAAATGACAAAATTCTCTTTCTTTTCCATGCCATTCCATCCTTTCATGAAAGAAATGCAAGGGAACAAAAAATTCGGCTGAGAGATTTGAAAGAGAAAATGAAAGACAAATGATTTGAATGTAAAGGAATGAATAGATTTGAAAGATGTTTCAAACAAATTTTTTATCTAATATTTTTAAGAATTTCGCAGCTTTATACACTCATTAAACAAGAAATTTTTCAAAAATGGTTTTAAGCGATAGAAATAACCCTTTTTCAACGAACTCAAGTAAATATTTGTAACAAGTTGAATTCGCCATATTTATATGAAAAACATTTCAAATATAAAATGTGCAAATTTTCAATTATTGAGGTAGCTAATGATCTTATTATGTACCTTTAGGTACATATTAAGAAGACTTTGTGTGTCGTCTGTCGTCTGTCTGTCAACACGATAACTTTCGAACCGTTTGACATTTTGAAATTCTGTTTTCACCAATCGATCGATAAGGTCAGAGCGGAGGATGAGTTCGTAGATGGGTTATCTGGGGTCACGGGAACAGGGTCAGTGATAAGCGCAACGAAATTGATAAGCGTCACATATAGCTTATGATACATCATTCGAAAGGTATTGCTTTACTGATGATGAATATGCATCGCAAATTTAAATCGGGACTTCCTAACAGGGTCAAAGGTCACGGTTAATGTTTCAAATGACCATTATAGCTTGTAATATATCATTCAAAAGGTATTGCTGTGCTGATGATGAATATGCACTGCAAATTGAATTCGGAAATTTCGAACCGAGGTCAAAGGTCATGCACTTTCAAATGACACACTTAGGGTGGGATATATCATTCAAAAGCTAGTCCATTGAGGATTTCACTTATGACACGTTTTTTAAGCCGCAAATTACATCCGCTAAAGGTACATCGCTACATCTCGGATTGTCGGGTTTATTTAACTTATTTATGCTTCTATAGTTAGTAAAATTTGCGTATCATCAATTAATTTGCTATATTAAGCAATTTATGATTACTGCCTGAAAGAATGACAAATGTCTTCCATTCTCATTCAATGCATGGAAAGGAATGACATTTCTGTCTTAAGCCCACCCTCCACTTGTCCTTAAGCAAGTCTTCCTTAAGCAACCCAATTTTTGTCCAAGTTACCCCTAACTTTGAAAGGTTCTTAAGTAATATCTCCACTTACACAACTTAAGCAATGTATTAAGTACCTTAGCTCAAGTAAGATCTCCATTACAACTTTCAGGTTTACTTGAGCTTAAAATTGTGTTTAACCATAATGAAATAATATGGAATTAGTAAAGAGCAGAACTGAACCGAGTTAAAATTGTTTACTATTGAATCGCCAAATTGGTTCACAATTCTCATACTAACTAACAGCTAAAGTTAATGTAGTTTAATTAGTGGTAAATTTTAATTTTGCTCATTGCTAGAACGGGACACGAAAAAAGTTACAAGTGACCGAGAGAATGCATTGATTACATAAAACATTGTTCATGTAAATTATGAATACTCAAATTTAGTCATTTTCAGGAAAGGCGAAAGCATCAAGTAAGATGCATCTACACATATTGCTTAAGTAATGAATTGGTTCCTTAAGAGGCCAAATATGCCGTCCTTCCTTAAGTAGGATTTTCATGCTTAAGGAAGAGGTAACTTGAAGCAAGAACCGTCTCCACTTATCTTGCTTTAGCCTTCAAAACCTTGCTTAAGGACAAGTGGAGCCAGGCCTTAAGAAAGGTAAACTAAAACTTTGTGTGCTGCTTCTCCCTGTGCTTCTCACACATATAAAATATATTGAAACCTATTTGCTCTCAACTTCATACCATTTCCCAAGGTATCTGTTTTACTAGTCTCTCATCTTCCCTAAATACACCGCCTCCTTTTCCCTGTATTTGCTCTTTTTTTAAGCTATCATCATTTTTTAAAGGAGATATTTTAGACTGGAAATATAGTACCCATCTTTGAGAAGAGAGAGATACATGTTCCCTTTATTTTGGAAGTTTAGCGTGGTTCGGACAGACGGACGGAAACATCAGCGCGTCTACTTGAACCAAAGATGAAAAAGAGGAGGGAGGAGAGGAGAAGAGTAAAAACGAAGTTATTTTCCTATGGGAAATGCAAGGAGCTTCTCATTTCTTTTCATGAAAGAGCCGTCGACTTCCTTCAACTATTACCTTCAGTTGGAGAATATATAGATGCATAAATCCAAAAGGTATATGGCGTATATATTACATCCTGTCTTGTCTACCTTCTCTCTTGCTTGTCCGTTGGATCAAGGAAATTAACGAGTGTCTGGAAAGAGATATCATTGAAAAAACCTTTTGCTGCTGCTCTTCTTCTCTTTTTGCACACTCGACTTTTCTCGAATGTGATAATCCTTTTTTCTGTTGAGAAAATGAACCCTTTTCCATTCCCATCTCTTTCTTTTCAAATAGAAAGGTAGAAAGAACATGGGAGATGCACAAAGACACTCACAGTTGTTATAAAGGGGGAAAATGATATGTAAAAATATACGCATTAGATTCATAAGAGGCACGTGTGAAACGAGAAAGGAGCAGGTGAACATGAGCAAAGGTGTTTGCTATTGGTATCGGATCATTGCTCCAAAAACCAATAGAAAAGACGAAACTCTAAACCTGCCTTCTTGTAGAAAAAAATGATCATATTTCATTAAAACTTCTTTCACCTCTCCAATATCTTTGAAGTGATGGTAGTGTGGTAATATAAGAAACAGGATGGCGTTACTGAACGGAGTTTTAATGTGATTGAAATTAATCCTTATGACTGCATTCAACACGATATCGTCATCGTCGTGGAAAATGATAGTTTAGCAACACGAAAGAATCCCACCTTGCCTATCTACGTCATTTATTGATTCGGCTTAATGAAGACGGTGCACATTTGTCGGCATTTTTATATCTTTCTTCATTGCTCACATTTTTCCCCCAGCTGTGTTTCTTCCATTGCAACCAATATGCATCATTGGATTTACTTACGCAACGAAATAAGTCCGTAGCATGTCATATCACCTTCATATCGACTTTGGTAATTTTTTCTTCCCCTCGTCTTAACGTAAACATTATATATAATATCTGTGTAGTGGTATTGTGTGATTATTCTTTGTATGTATCGTACCATATGAAAAAACGTTTTACTGCATGTGACTATAAGATTACCAGTTGAGCTGCTGTGAGCACATTATACATATATGTATGTATGCCCTTTATAGTATCTCATTAAATTTGTACCAAAGTACAAAAAATGTTGGAATCAGCAAGAACTACATTATGTTCGTATGTGTGCGTGTTTTTTCTTCTACAAGATGTGTGTGTACTCCGAATGAACCGATGTGATGTGTGCACGACGACGATGCTCTGGGATGTCAGGATTCTAGTTGTCTGCAGCAGCAGTTTCTCCTGCCTCGACGGAAGGAAGTATAAGAGTAAAATGTTATAGTCGTAAGTACATCCACATTTCCATCACCGCCAACTAGGACCAGAGCAGTGCTTCCACGATTCCAACTACCACCCATCCCTCCTCGCCCATCATCAGACGCATTTGTGGACTGAGCTGAGAGTTTTACACGTGCCGGAGAAGAGAGAGAGAGAAGAGCTTCCTCCTATTTTTTCCATGATGTGATGATAATAATGCATTCACATTCACCATTTCCCATTCTTTCCTCCCTTCCCCATCGGAGTTGGAGTGTGTGTTGTGTGAGTTGAGGAAAACTAAACTCCCATTCAATATGCATTACATTTGCTGTGCCTCTTTTATATTAGACACACAAAACTCCATAATTTCATCCAGCTAAAAACAAGCCAGCAGCTAGAAACAGACTAGACTGCTACAACACCAGTCCCCATTAAAATGTACAAAGCAATATTTGCTAAAGGAGGAGAGAAAGGAAGAAAAAGAAGTAGTCACAAAGATATAATTATAGTCACCTCACAGTGCGATAGCATCGCATACACAAGACATAAGCCAGGTCGACTTGTTTTTCCTTTGTTTTTAGATTTACCATTCAACCATTTTTGTATACGTTGTTTTATATGAAAAGGCTATAATAATATATATGGCCATGTTCATGGCTAAACACTTTCGCTTCTCAGGCGGAAGGAATTTATAAACGCTTCCATGCTCTTCGCTATTTCTGCTGCTGCATCGCATCGCATCGCTATTATTACCTCCTCTCCTTGGAAAATGGATGGAGAGCATTTAGAGAACGGTAAATGGAACATGGAACGTGTAACTAGTTTTTCTTCTTTTAGGAAAGAGCACGAAAAAACATCCAGACTTTCCTACCCACTTAAAATGTTTAGAAAATGGGGTAAAAAGTTAGCAAGCTAAACCGACTCTGATTTTGTAGTACTGGATCATTTACGACGCAGTGGAAACCAATGCGCAGTAATAATAAGTGTATTTCTTGTGAGCATTCATATAAATTTACATAGACTGTACATTTAGTAGGTGTATAATATGACAAGAAATTTTTAATGAGTTTTGACTCGTGTGAAATTTCACTTTGCTGGCATAATTATGTCAATATTAATATTTAGCAGGATAGCCAAGTACTATACTCCAGCTTCCTCGCTGCCATTAAGTTCACCAGTTCCAGATTTTGTGGAGTTGAAATGGGAAACTTTTGGTTGAAATTAATTCATGATGAAAAGATGATGATGATGATTATGGAAAAGGTAGGGAGATGAGTGATATTAACTCTGGAATTTGAAATGAGAACCTCGCGTGAAAAAGAGAGATGCTTTACTCGTGCTAATGGGAAAGAACTCGGGGGATATAGATAAAAGATGAGAGTGTTCGGCTGTATGATATGATGATATAATTTGACATTAATTACACGTGTACATTAGAGAATCATCAGGGAGGCGGATGATGAGGAATAGATGAGCTGCTGAAGCTGACAACAAAAAATATTACCATGCTTCAGCTTCGTTTTCTTCCTAAATGCCAACCAACATGCTTCCGGATAGATAGATATTGTGCTGAATTGTATATTAAAACGAACTCAAAAGTATGACAACGCCCTCAAAGTGAACAAAAGAGAGTATAACAGCCATGTAACGTAGTATGTGTATAATATATCTTCTTAAATGATGACATCAAAACGAAGAAAACTGGTGTATAACCTTTGATGGATAATGGATTAGATGAACAATAAAGATTTTTCCCAATGTATATTAATAGAATGCATTGGATTTCCGTCATAAGAAAGTGGGGAATGTACACTCTGGAATAAGAAGGCAATAGGAGAGTTCATGGGAGTGCATTTCCAGTCATTTACGAAAAGCAAAAGAGAATTGAGTGAAAAGGAAAGGTAATACAAACAGGAGAGTGCTTTGATCCACTTTCATACATACATATTTCATGGTTATATGAGTATATTCAATTCTTCACTTCCTCTCCTGCACCCTTCTTTTGTGGTCTTTCCTTGATTTTATTTTGAGGTTTCGTTTTCGTTCGCGAAAACGAGAAATGTAATAGTGTCTGGAATGCTTGGAGAGAATGGGTGGGTGCAGTTCATATTTTGAGTACAAAAAACATGTTTTTCTCCCTCGTCTGTCAGTACACTTCATTCATATTGTGGTTAATTGGAAACTTATATTTTCTTCGTATGCATACATGGATGCTACCAGCATTCACTCACTCCATAATATTATATTTCATGGTTGCATTTGATTATACTCATACGTATCCCATTTCATGTTGTGTTTTTGTTGTTCATAATAATTCCAAGTCCAAATATAGAGCGATGGCCAGACGTGACCCATGATGAACTGGAACTCAACGTCAAGACAAGTCAATCCAAAACACGTATCAAATGGGAGGATACATAATAATAATATGAATGTGTGTGTATTATATACATAGACATACCTCTCATTTCATAGAAAAACAGGATATTTGATTGACTCGCCTCTTTCTATCAGTTTTTCATTCCACCATTTCGTCGCGTAAGCCAAACTGCTCTAATTTCATAAATGCACTCAAAATACACACGTTTCCTTCATTTCATCGACTCGTTTCCCTTTCTCCATGTCCAGAAAGAGGAGTAAACTGTTTTACAATTGAGCTGGGGGCAATAAAAAAACGCGTTTACTTGCTATTTTCGTACATTTGTCAGATAAGTCATAGAACTGCCAGAAATATGGATTAAATGTCTGCAAGTCAGCGATAAAAACATGAATGGGCTGCTTAAATTGAGCTTGGGTGACGACGTCCATTCAGTCAGTCAATCAAGAAAGATGATGATTATTATTATTGGTGAAGCATGCCATCCATCGATTTTGATACAGTTATCCCACCCATTATTTTCAATATCAGGTCAACATGAAAGGGACACTCGCTTTTCGCATATTGATCATACTGAACATGGTATTTGTTTTGGAAAAAAGAAGGACAACGCGTCATCTGTAATTAACACGTTTCCTAAATGTGCATCAACATGACTATATGACATGAAAGGTGAACAGCAGGAAGCAGGCCGTCCCCTTTTGTTTTTATAGTCCTATTTTTCCAGTGTCATCATATCATCATTATATCATACTACCGGTTGTTTTTGCTCAGGGATAAATGCTGTACTTGGAAGTTGAGTGGATGAATGAAAATTGGCGATAAAGAACGAATCGTCGAGGTTGTCAGGTTTAGACTGTATATTATTTAGGTGGTGTATGGATGCGAACTCATTAGCAACTCCATTTCCTTCCACTTTCAGCGTGGCGTAAAATTAATCATTCTGCTTCTTTGGTAGGTAAAAATAGCACTCAATTTTATGACGTGGGATGAAGTGTGTGGAAATCACAAGTTTAAGTCAAGTGTTTTTTTTGGAAACTAGAAAACAACCTCGTTATTATATATATCGTACACGTGAAAAATCATAGGCATATTATGTTGAAATTTGCGTAGCTGTAATTTGATCCACACTTGACGTTGACGTGTAGTTTCTACAATAATAAATTTTAAATGGCCAAACAATATATATCTTTTACGTAGTCAAAAGATTGCACAGATTTCACGTTTCGTAGACAGTTGTACTCTAATTGGCTATTTGTAATCACGATACATAAAAGTAGAGGGCAGACCAAACATATTTTGGAAGGAAATTGAGTTCGATTTGTGCAATTTTGTACTACCTACCCTTCAAAAAGCAATCAAATTCTACTAGGTACGAGTTGCGAAATGTACCCAGAACTCTTCAATAAAAACCGTTGCACTGAAATAAAATGAAATTTTAAGATGTGCAACCTTCTCTTTTCCAATTTCATCTTCATCGAGATGACTTACTTTCACTTTAGTATTTTTTTATCCTGGCTGATATAACTCCTTCAAATTCATTGATATTACATTATATTATATTGTGTGTTGCTTGCGCAAAAGGAAAGCAAGTTAAACATTAATAGTACTTCCAATTTTTCCTACAATATTATTAGTTGCGTACCGAATCCATCGTTTCTTCTTTATCCATCCTGCTGTTGTATATCATTAAAACATGCCTCCAATTCCAATCCAATATTATGCAAATTGAACAACATCATATTCCTCTTTGAAACCTTTTAAAATGTAAAAGGAAGCTGGTTGTATGATCCAAGCACAATTTTCCATTTTAACCATACACCGCCTTTGTGACTTTCTCCGCAGCTCCAGTTTGAGCGGATAATAATAATGCTGATTTCTTTCTCATGCCATGCCACCAAAAAGAAATATTACAGAGGGATTTAGTCAAGGATAAAAAATGTGTGCATGAAATCAAGCGTATGATACCGTTGTACGTATTACCCTTACCATATAAATGGATGCATAGACACTCACATACGGAAAAAAATAGACCAGTTTGGCTGGTGTCCTCAGTCAAGCCAAGTGAGGCAGAAGGAGATACTTATTATTATTTTTCTTTCCAAGGACTCCTACCATGGAATGCATGATCATCATGATCATGATCAGTGGATCTTATCAAAGTCTAGATCCACCCTGAATGCATGTTCCGTAGCAATAAGCTGCTGAACTTTCTCCGTTTCTCGTTGTTCATGCTTTCTAGTCTAAATATTTATGGTTTTGAGTTCGCCCATATGTTATACTACTTTCTCCACTCTCCATGCATGCCAACCACGTAAATTCTAGTAAAAACTGGCCTTACATAACATAGCAGAAGGGATGGAAACGGAAAATGATTGTGGTAATCATACACAGGAGGAGTAGCGCGGTGTAGTAATACAAAATTGATGTCTCGGGATCATTGCTTTTGCTGATTGTGTTGCGAGTCGTGTGTGGATCCCGTTGGGGCATGCATTCCTATTATGCTCAGCCCAGACTAACAAGAAATGCCATGTCATGATACTTTCGAATGTTGAAACATGGCTTTCCATAATATTCTTTCTTTCTGTTTCGACTTTTGAATTTGGAACGGAACTGTGTATCAGAACAGAACAAGAATGAAGCAAGCATTTTCAGACCAGAACACGTTAAAATATATATAATGGGTATATCGACACAAAGTATGATTATTTTAGCATGTGTATAAGTTTTTGTGTCACTTTTGAGAAGGATGGTTTGGCAGTAGCTCCTTTCAGACAGAACCCCTACATCTTATTATGCGTTCGAGAAAAATATTGGGGCAGATCAAAGTCCTATCTTGACTTTGTCTGGGGGTTACCGACTGTCTAAAAATTTTTACTGAAAATAAAAATGTACATATTTTTCTTTGGCTTTTGATTCTGGTGTCTGTTGGTTTCTGTCTAGATGTCATTCCACCTCCTACTCCTCCTAAATAAAAATTTGAGCATGATTATGGCTGCATTATGTAAACATGTTAATCGTCTGCTTAATGGATGAAAATGCACTTTCAATGTAAATGTGATGTAAGCTTCTTCATGCCAAAAAGTTTGCTCCGTGCAACCGACCGTGCTCATATATCAAATGCTAGAATTGCACCAAAACAGCAGAAGGATGAGGATGATGAGCAGTGCAAAAATACAACAGGAAAAGTTGGAGCGGAGATACAACAGGGCATTCACTTTTTCATTTCGCCTTCTCATGCTAGCTCTGCCGTGTGGGCTTTTAGGTGAGCTCATTGTCAGCGAGTTTTTGCAGTTGCCAACGATTTGCAATATGTCATCTGCCTAAAATACATATATCTGTCTATAGCACATCCAGAAAAATCCCGCTATACAAGACACATTGGGAAGGTCAAAAAATTACCAGGTTTTCCTATATATATATATTTTTCTTTTTGTATATCTGCGACGGATACGATGCAGCTTGTAAGGAGTGCGAGTTGAAATTAACGAAAGTGGAACTAGATAGATATGTGCAACTTGGAATGCTCCAATCGTACCAAACTGATGTTTTACAACGCGTATGTTTGCAATTCTCACGATTTTAAGTAGTGTGTGATGATGTGCTCCGAATATCTTGCATTCTCCTCACTTAACCTTTGCCAAAACAGCGTTTTCTTGGCTGTACACTCGTAGAATGTAATCGGAAATGGGATTTTTATATGCAAGTGATGCAGATAAAGTCACGGAACTAAGGGAATTACAGAAACTAACGATAACTGTGAGTTGCAGTTAGTCCGTCATTGTCATAATAGGAAAGTATGCTTCGTTTGTAAATGCGCAGCATCAATTTTTAAGCCAGGCCACGTTGTACTAGGCATCTCCCTTTTCTCCTCATCATTTCATGGAAAGAAAAGACTCGCCAACGAAAATAACCATAAGAGCCCTTTGAGCGTTTAGTGACATTCTTCTCATTTCCATGAGGTTTTTCAGATGTACTCCTTTCAAGTGTTTGGTGACGTGATGACGATGAAGATATGAGGACGCTTCTGAATCACTTTTGTTCATTCTAATTGCCAAAAAAAACTTGGAGGGTCGCACTTAAAAGAGATAGGAACTGCGAGATTCTCAAAGCTATCAAAGGATTTTCCTCTCGTTGGTCTCGTCCTTTCCACTTCTTCTCCGAAAAAATGTGTGCAGTCATATTATTACCCTTTTACTTCTACGACGCAAACCACTCTATCGTAGGGGCGGCCAATTCTTCGTCGACGACCCTATTCAATGAATTTTTTCGCTTTCTTGATCCCATGCTAATGTATAATGTATTCCCACTTGGAGAAAGCTATTGCTATCTTAAGCTCTGACAAAAAATGGAAATGAATCCTACCCACCATCAATGAGATATGGACGAGGGAACACATCTTCAAGATTCGATGATATTATCCTACTTTTGTGCGTACTCAAGAGATCTTGCGAAATGTGCTTCTTTTATGAGATGATGATCGAAAGAAAGCAAACTGCAGTTGATGCCCATTCTATTATTATTGCCTTCAAACACATCATACATTTGTAGACTACTTCTACTACCAAAAAAGCACTGTATTTTATTTTCCGAATAAACTTTTTCCATTTGTCACTCTCATTTACTTTGCCACTTCTATAAACCAAAGTCAAATCAGATATCATACGTTTTGTTTCATTGGAATTTGGGACCAAAGCAATTTTAGCCGTCCTCCAAACAAAAAATTAAAAAATGAGGATTCTGGGAAAGCGCTGACTGAGCTAATCAAGAAGCCCTTTGTTCTTCCATTATAACTGTTTTCCTCGCCTGTATACATTTTGGGATTCTCGTTTCCATATACAAATGTACGCGTGTCTTCCCGTATTTTTGAAGCCGTATTAAATTGAAGGCCAGTTGAAAAAACTTGCTCTAGCTGTCCTATTAAGCATGCAGATTATGTGTATGATATAACGGAGTTTTAATACAAAATTTATGATGATGACAGGGAAATAATACCGAGAAAGTTCAATATATTTTATTCAGAGAAATTTCCCTTTGTTCTTGGTTAGTCGTAAGCTCGTATCTTTCCAACTCACACTCAGAATAGATTGGATGAGTATCGGTCTCCTATAAAATGTTGTGTAATATATGTTAGTTTGTTCCCAGACAATTTGGTGCTTTCACTTTTCTCGGTATTAGCAAAAAAGCGAAAAGAATATAAAGTTTTTAGATTCAGCATATTTTCCAAAGAAAAGCTAGGGGAATTATCTAAATATAAATGCCAATCTAGGAACGTGATCTTGCCGAAAAAGCCATAGTTGGTTTTGGAAGCAGGAATAATTTGTTACGATAAAGAGCTGGATAGATAAACGAGGTATGACATAAGGCGAGCTTTTAAGCAAACAACAGCAAAAAGAAAGGGAAAATGTATGCCATTTTTTATGTGAAGTATCTCCTAGAACCAGAAACAATTACAATAATTGTCAGGTACACTCTCTCCCGAGCCTGGAGGCAATAAGCAGTCAGAGAAAAGGATTGTGTTTTACTTTGGGGCTTGGATTACCACTTCCTGTTATTGTGTTGTTTTTCATCCACTTTGAATGGTGTTTTTCTCAAACCAGTGGTAGCCAGTTGAATTGAAGTGGCATTCTTCTTCTCTTCTCACTGTCTATTTTCTGCTACATTTTTCTACTTCCGTCATTTCTACAACGAGCGATAAATAGACAAAATAACACATTAAACACATGCATTATGGATACTTCAGTCATGTAGCACAACAGCACAGGTTGCCTACGAAAAAAACAGACGGAGAAAGAAGCATGCTCAACAAAGAAAATGAAAATATGCCTGCCTCTCTCCGTCTGTCTGTCTCAATGCTCGGCATCCTCCAGCTCATTAGCATTATCAGGAATGACTAGCAAAAAAGGAGCTGAGCTTTTTCTTTCCAAGAAAAAATGGGCGAAAGAAATCGTTTTTTCTCGTTATTTGTCCTCTACGCTGGTCGTTGTCCGTTTAAGAAAAACAATTTTGTGTTTTGAGACAAAAAACGGACAAGCAAAGCCATGACATTGGCAACACATAAATATAGTTTGTATGCTTCCAAGTCTGAGGACATGATTCCACTTTCTTTCTCGGAGAAAGGATCCATTTGCCACACACATCACATCCCATCTCCCTCCTTTCACTTACGAATGGTCAGTGACTTTCTGGAAAAGAAGCCGGCAAGGCAGGGAGCCACCATTAAAGATTGTGAGTGAGAGCATCCTTCCCTTCCCATGTCTTGTTATAAAATGATATACAAACGGGAGATCACATCTTATGGACATCTTCTTCAGCTTCATAAGAGAAAACACTTTGTATATAAGACATTTTCTTTACAATAATCTTTCTTGCCTTTTGATCCTCTCTCTCTCTCTCCTTTCCATCCCTACCAAAGCAAGACACTTTTTTTCCTTTTATTTTCTTTCTCCGGTTGTAGTGTAGTGATATATTTCCAGACCAGAGCCCTGGAATCGATTTTCTTCCAAGAAAAAAAAACCGAGTTTTTCTTGGCTCTCAGAGTTCCTTGCCTCCTTTCTTCGATCATCATCAGAGTTGTGGTATGGTATGTGTGCATGGATGGAAAGATAAAATGGTTAAGTTGCTCCGAAAAAATGTATAAACTCACTTACTTGCTACACTTTATATGCACTCTCATAATGGAATGGGGAGTGAAGTGAACAAAAAGTCAAGTCAAGAAAAAAACATGTAAAGGGGAGGATCTCAGGGATGTTGATGATCATCATGGTAGTGGTACTAGAGTAGTTGTTGTAGCAGTGCTGATTCTGATGCTTTCCAGACAAAAAAAGTAACGAGTAGCTTCGTTAAGAAAGGGAAAGGTGGATTTAGTCTGGACACTGGATGTATGGTTTGTGTAGCTTTTCGAGAGCCAGCTTTTTCTTCTAAAAATATACCTATATCCCATCACATCACCTTCTAGGAAATGTCGAAAATGCTGGTAACGAACAACGAGAGGAAAAGAAAGTGAAGAGGAGAAGAGAAGAGAGCGAGCCAAAGCCAAGAGACAAGTTCAGCTCAGCTTAGGTAAGATCTTTACTTTTCTCTTTGTGATGATAATAGAGATCCTAATCCTTGTAGGAAGGATGAGTTATGTACATAGAAGAAGGAGCAGCCAGCACGGGTTCAAAATCTCATTCCATTTTCCTGCTTTCTCTACCACGACGATATTGATTGTTAAAATTATATGCTATGTACACGTACATTCTTATAAGGAGGAATAATATGTATTCAAAGTGAGCATTTTCCATAAAGGACGGCTCCTCAAAAGCCCGTTTCCTCTCGGATGACAGACTAAAATGGTGAAAGAGGTTTGTGGATAGCTTCTTTGCACTATGTCAAGGAAGAAGCAGGTCTTTGACCAGACCAACCGAGAGAGAGAGAGAGAGAGCGACTTAGCACATAATATAAAGTGTCCTTTCATATTATGTATATTTGATATGATACGCTGTATGCTGTATATGATATGTAGTAATGGCAAAGCACAATTCAATTTCCTCTTGTACAACTTAACCCCAAACTTTTTCCAAGGAGAAGAATACACGGTGGCTTTCCTCTCTTATTTTCGGAAGGAACTCAGAGAGGAGCAACTTGGGAAAAGTAGACGACGCAGAATGGGACGAAATGGAACACTTTTTTTAATACCAACGAAGAAAAGGATTATTGACAAAAATGACAAAACCAGAGAAAGATGAAGCTGATTGTGAGCTCCGAGTTCACACAACGACCTATCAACAACAAGGGCTTGTAAAGGCAAAAGGATGAGTTTGAGGTGGAAAGAAAACGTGTCAGTTTGTAAACTCAACGTCAACATCAGCCTATACTCTGCTTTGATTTGAATGTGACGACCAGGAAGAAATCTCAGAATCCTTAAGGAATTTGAATGGGAGAGATGAACTGTTTTTATGAGAATGATGATGATGAGATCTATTAAAATGGAACGAAAAAAGTATTAAAAAAGATTGATGTCTACATCAGATGAAATCCTAAAATAGTCACAGAGAATTACGTTGAAGAAGAAGAAGAGATGATGATGGTGATGTAACGGATGCAAATTTTACATTTTTCCCAAAGTTCAAGTTCAGTCCATTGTATTATTATTTGGTGCCTATTCCTTTTATATCTTCTTCTCGATTGAACGGTCACTCGTTGGCTGATTGGAATGGTCGATATCAATACAATATAATCTTTTAGCGCTGTGTGTTGTGTTGTGATGTGACCACCATCATGACCATCATCATCATCTTCATATCAAACTGACCAACCGGTGCTCTTCTTGTTCTTTTTGTTGCTCTCGTGAACCACGACGATTGACGATCAACGATGGATGATGCTCATCATCATCAATAATAATAAAAAGGGTAATATCCACCTCATGAACAACAACCAAACCTTTTGATGATGACAATGATCTGAAAACGATGAGAATGAGTGAGTCGCAAACTCAAACCCACACGAAAAACGAAGAAGAAAAGAAAAACGATCCGATAAATAATGGAGAGATCCGCTAGATTTTCCCCTCTCTCTTAACTACAAAGCTAAAAAAGTAACTCTATCTGTAATATTATTACATCATTATTATATTACCTGAGCCGCTCGCTTGTCATCTTATCTTTCAATCATTTCGATACATTTTTTTAAAAAGGAAATTCATATTGGGAATGAGAACAATGGATATTGTGAGAGAGATCGCAAAGGAGAATAAACAGTTATAAAATAAAGTTTTTAGTTCAAAAAACGGACAATTGAGAAGTTTTCGAAGGTGGACAAATTATTGAGTATTTCATACGGTCTTAAAATATTTATAATAGTAAAAGTTATTTGAAAATTACATAGGTTTGTGGGTCCATTTGTGTCTTTATCTTCAAAATGATTCCTAAAAGCAAACTTTATTAGCTTGAACAAGGAAAATGTAAAAATTTTAAACAAAAGGATAAGCCAACTAACTATCAACATCCGAGGTAATATGTGTTTGAACATACGGCAAAAAGGAACACATGAATTTAATAAATGTACATAAATGTGATTGCAATGTTGATCTTGAAATTTGGAAGGTCTTCCAAACAAAAACAGAGTTTCGCGTGTATGTTTGTCTTCATTAAAGCAGCATTCAATTCCCATTCTTTCAGGTTCTTCTTTTCCATTTCCTGCCTGTGACCCTTCCCTTGGTACAGTCATAATTTTCCATAATGTACATACACACATGCACTTACCACTTTACACATCCTTATTACAATTCTTGTGCAATACTCCTCACATCATTTATAGCAATTGCGTGCGAGACCTTTGTGAAGAGGAACTCGAACTTGTCTTCTATAATGGTTGCTACTACTATACTCCTGATGATGATGATGGTTTAGTGTGGTGCCGTTTTTTATGTGCGTGCTTAACTGCAAGTTTTGCAAAAAAAATAAAGACGTTATATATTTGCTGTTAAAGGAATCATTCACATTTTTTATATTTGCTATTGCATTGCGTCACAAAGTATCCTTATACTTTTTGTGTGCGATGCATAATATTTGCTGTAGCATTCCTTGGTAAAATTTGAATAACATTGCATGTGCCACTTTCGATGATTCAAAGGTCAAAGTTTGTTAGAGGATGAGGGATATTAAGTTGCTACAACGGAAAGACAAAACCAATTTTCATTTTCTGTGATTAGAACTCACTATCTGTCCATCCATCTCTGACATGACGATTACGAGGGAAGAGGAGGAGGTGGAGAGCTATAGACTCGGTGCAATTTTATCCTCTAGAAAAAATATGAACACGATATTTGTATTTGTACATATTTAGGATGGCCTCTCACAGGAAAAAATGTGTACTTATTTGCTATGATGTGATATTGATGAATAATTGAGAATGCAGACAGAGACCAGAGAAGCAGTGGCCAAGCACAAAAAAGCCATGAATGATATGCCACACAGGAAGCTTAATTCTCATGAGCATTTTTTTCAGCTTTGTTAAAAAGTGACCAAGGCTGCGTGAAGTTTTTGAGGTACCAAATCGAGAGACCAGCATCATCATCAGCAGCACCAGACCAGAATCTGCTACTGCTACTTTGGTATTAGTGTCTACTAATGCTGGTACGGACTATATGGATGAGAGGGCGGAAATGAGAGATTGCCACTTGGAATAATTTTCATGGTTTAGCTAATCAGTCTCTCGCTATGTCAGTCCGTGTTTGTGTGTGTCCTCAACAACTACTCCTTCACATAAAAATACACACATATCTCATGATATGATGATAGATGACTCTTTGCTCTTTGTTCATCATCATCATACATATCTATAGGTATAGTGTCATGATGATGCACTTATGTACGTATCAATGTTTAAGATTGGACAAGCAGGCAAGCAAACTCATCAAAAAATACGTTTGCATTTTGGAAGCACCAACCAACGACACATTGCATACTTGACACAGACAAGTACACAAAACAACATATTTTTTACTGTATTCTTCGTCATCATAACATCATCATCATCATGCTCGTCCTTAAACATATATCGCATCAAATATCATCAGAAAAATTAAGTCATTATTTATGGTTAATGTCTGGTACTGCTTTGAGAATAACCCGTTGAATTTTTGAGCACAGTTTCTTGCTCGATCATATTATGACGTGAGTATCCCAAAACAAATGAGAGGCTGGCTGAGGTTATCATTTATCAATATTGAATTACAGTATTTGCATCAGCATCCCAATCAAAAAACGTACATGGATGCCACTGGAGAGTTTAGGTCGCGTCGTGTTTGATACTAGATCTTGTCTATCGAAAAGGGGAGAAATGCGCAGTGTGAAGCATCAACATATTTGTGTTGAATCGGAAAGCACACGAGGAAGATGAATGAAGAAAAATGCTTCAACAAAGTTCTGCCCAACGAACGATCACCATTTCCACTTTGATTGCAGAGTACAGCGATTTCCAGCTAAATGGGAAGAGATAAATAGATGAATCATCGTCATCATGAATGACCAAATCAATGCAGCTACGTTGTTTGTTGGAAAACGTTACAATGATGATGATGAGAGCATAGCACAACTCAGCAAAGTGGAACTTGGTTTGGGCTCTAGTAATATCAAACAGCATGAGTGTATGTTGGTGGTGTTGACAAAACTTCTTCCTTATATACATAATAATAAATACCTAGACATTCTGGTTAAACTAGCGAAGGTCTTTGCTTAGCGTGTAGGCGATAACGTTTGGAATATAAAACATCTTTTTTTGCAATTACTTATGTCATTTCATAAACATTTACTAGGACCCAACGCAAGGTACCAGTGTAAAGTGCATAACTTTTAATTCTTCACAAATTATTATGAGATCGTTCATCGTTCCATATTTGAAAATGGATTGGCTTTTGGTTACTAAATTGCTTATATAATGGAGTTCCATTTATGCACATATACACATGCAACTGGATTGCGGATACGTCACCCAAACAAAGTGTTTGATTTTTGGCAGCAATTTTCATTTGTACAGCACAACTTATAAATACTAGTTTGAATGGATGCATATAATGTTTTTTTGAGCCTCAGAAGGGGAAATTAATATGAATTTGAACACACATAGTTCCATATATATAGTAGAGGGGTTTTGCCATATGTTTCATTTCATAAATTTCAACTGGTTGCTGGTGAAGGCTACTTACTGACGATGGCGACTTATTTCTTTGTTTATCCTCTCCGCTCTCATGTCAAGTTAGAGTATAAGGCAAAACACAACCATGTTGGCTGAAATAAAGCAACTATACTATATATTTGCAGTCTGCTGCTTCATAATATTAGGTACATATTGTGCATGTACTTAAATACAATTGTATGGATCCCAGTTGACATGCAACACACTTCAACTTCAGTTGCATAAACAACACCAAGTTGAGTTAATCATCATCATGCAATGTACAAGAAAAGCAATGCCCAAGGATTTGACTTCACTTGATGGACACAGCACATAAATGTGCACTGCTGAAAAAACCTTTTTGCTCAGAGTCATGAAAATGAAATTTTTAGAAAAAAGGAGGCGGCTCTTCCTTTTTTCATTCTGTGTTCACATGCATGCACTTTTTTGTGCAGTTTTCTCCTCTAAAACTACTAACATGTTTATTACCCTTCGTTCACCGTCTTGCTAATTTCCTCCCTCTTCATGAACAAAGTCAGATACATTTACTTTGACCATTATTCATCAGGTATGCAACTTTCTGGAGCCAGTCAACAATCTATCGATCGATATGTGAGACGGAGGAGAGGGGAGAAAGACATAATATTACTGTGTCATTTCATTTTCAAATCAGACTTTTGAACAAGGCAGTGGCTATACAGGAAATGTCTGGAACACACGATAAATGCAACAGCAGAGCCCCACTGAGAGTTTGATCGTTTTATTTGTCATTTTCACACTGCTCACTACTATAACATTTGAGATAACCCAAAAGGTTGTATGCAGATGGTATCAATTCTACAAAATCGTACCCATTTTTTTGCACAATTACTTTATATTAAATGCTATAAATACAGAGCTCTGGGTTGAGCCTACCAAACTGGACTTTGTGCTGTTGGCCGCATGAAACATGGAGATTGGATTGAAGACAAAAGATGAAATTGTTATGTAAACTTTTATTACTGGATTATGTGCTCATGTATATGCCATTGCTCCCAGAGTTCGATAACGACAATTTGGAGCAATAACTGCCATACTCCTCTTTATCCTCAACTTTTTCCGACTCGTGCCTTTCTCAACAAAGTAAGTGTAGAAGGAGTTTAATATGCTAATTTAACATCATTTTTAGACGATATGGAAAGGCATTTGTGAAGACATCATTTTATTTCCCGATTAGAATAACAATGCTCATTTTTATGAATATTAGGCAACACTGCCAAAAAAATGGGAAAGGAACTGGCTTAAAAAAGACATGAATATACAACAATCATTTGTTATACAAAAAGAAAATGTGAGAAGAAATAGTATAATACATAAACAAACATTCAGAATGTGCCAGAAAAAAAGATTTCCTCTTTTTTGTCTTGCGAAACAAGAAAAAGAGCCGAGTTTTGACTTTGGCTACAGAGCAGCCAATAAAACCGAGGAGAATATACTAATGCAGACTCGGAGCTCCACATAGTTTCAAATAGGTTCATTAGGACTTTATTTTAGCCTAATGATCCAAGAAAACCAAGACTAAAGGGTTATGTATGCAAATGTGATTCGGTGTTTGCAAAAAAGATGTATTCTTTTCTTCAACAGCTAGAAAGAATCAGAAGAAGCCGGTGTGTTTCAAGGAAGAAAGGGATTTACAGGAGATTTTGTTTATTTCAGTTGAGGCAAAGTCATGCATACTTATGCTTACACAAATGCGATTCGGATTCGTTTTCGGGTTCGTTTCAACAGAGTTAGCAACTATGTATATGAGCATGAATGTGAGTATTATAACCACTGTACTTTTCCATGGACGGATACAGACGGATTGAACCACTGAGCCGTAGCAAAGGAAAAAGCGGTGTTTTGTTGAGGTCACGCTTTGAAAATTCGGGTTGAGGTCAATACATCCATAGTCCTTGCGTGAAAATGCGTTTTCCCCTGTCTTTTTCTGCACGTACCTACAAACAAATGTATTTTTCTGCTCGTGTGGGCTTTCTTGGCTTTTCCCTTTAGTCATATTATGTTACGTATGCAAAGTAGAATATTTTAAAGAGAAAGAAAGAAGTGAGTGCAGATGTGTCGAAGTAAAAACTCGCTTTTCTTTGTTTTTTAAGCAGCTTCATCTTGTGCGACTGGGGGCAGTTGATGAATGATATTTATAATTTGGTTGCAGACGTTGTTGTTTATATTTTAATGCGCAATACATATTTTTCCTAAACAAACATCATCATTTAAGTCACATTTGTGTCACAACAGGCAAGCAGCACTGATAGTGCTATAACGATAAGTGGGTGAGGAACGTTGTGGAATGCTACAAGAAGAGCAATGACTGTGACTGTTTCTGAGGCTTTTCAAGATATTGGCAGTTGATATCCGATCCAATCCTATTTTGTGGTCAGAGAAGAAATAGGAATATTGACACATGCACCAAGTATTGATTTCACAAAGATAGAATCATATAGCTTGCAATATGCATATATGTATACTTAATTTGCTCTCGTTCTGACTTTTTGAACTCCTTTTTCCTTTCCGTGCTAAAGGTTTATGATATGAAGATAAAAATAAATGTGCATGCATATGACAAAATGGATAAAAATGTCACATAACAAGTGGGCGTTATAGTTCGTGTGGTTAAAAGTAGATACGTATTCATATTATGCTTCGTCTCCACTTTCCTTGACTTGACTAACTTGAGTATTCTTGCGCAGAGACAGTGCTACTAGCTTCTCTAGAGAAAGAGCTGACATGACAATGACATTATTTTTCTGGAGCAACGGGGAAACGGGAAGCCTTTGAAAATACACCTGCCCGCATCCAACCAACCTGATCTAATTACGGTGCACAAACAAGCGTTCCAGGTGCGCCCACATATGCACGTCATGATTAAACTCTAGTTCTAATCCTTTTATTAAATCAGGGTAATTGTGCCGATAAGCTCAGATGTTTAGTGCAATAAATTATCAAGGGAGTCATATGCAAAACACAACAACAAACTAAAACGTTTGGCCAAGAACGAGTTCATTTCACATTTGTTTCATTGAAGGTCATCCCCTATCTTTCTGTTTTATGAGCTTTCCAAAGTGCAAAAACATATCTATTGATTGAACATTCATTGCAGTTTATCACCTTAAAGGTTCCATGAACTTCTAATATTTGGTTACATTTGAGCACTTTCCATTTTTGAATTTAAGCTCGCAAAAGAGCTTATAAAAAGTGAATGACAGATGCATAACTATATAATATCGTCTGATAGGATGTGTGGCAAATTATCAATGATGCCACACAAATTTTGCGTTTGATTAATCAACGGGATAGGGGAGCACGTGAATCGATAAAAGCGCCGTTATACATCATATTATTATCACCATCATTACTCTAACTAACCTTACGGTTCATCAAACTCGAACTTGGTCGGATGAGAATGAACGATAACAAGATATTATATCCATTAAAAACCAGAGGAATGTACGATGATCAGCAAAGGAGATCACGTCCAATTTAGGAGGATCATTATCATTATATATTATAATACAAACTTTTATTCCAGCCATTTTTTACTCGTTTCCATATAATATCATGGAAGAGGAGTAATATACTATTTCAACTTGGATTTGGTTGGTAGTAGACAAACTTTTCGTTCATCTTTTCACTTTTCATTAGCTTCAAACAACTTTCCATTTGGTGAAGAGTAAGTTTTAGTTACTTTGTATTTTATAGCAATTTGAGTGTAAGCTGATACTCCGTCTGGGATCCAAATGAACCCATTTTGCTCCAAGCTTCTTGGAATGAAATCCAAAGGCAATGGAAATCTTCCATGAAATAAACGATTAGGGTTCTTCCTTTACCCCTGATGATATGATATGGGGTACATAATACTACGAGATCATTAATCATTTCAAAGGAACACTGACGTTTCCTCGACTCTGGTGAAGCGGTGTAGATTTTGCCAATAATAATTTACCCAACAAGAGCTCTGGGACTTGGGATTACTTTACAAAACTTTTCAATTTGTAATGTGTAAACAGTAACAAAAAATCTAGTTTGTTGTGATGCAAATTGAAAAAAATTCAAGGGAGAGTTTAAGTTATTTACAGCAAACTTTGGGCTTTTTTAGAGTGGTATCATCACATCCGTTTCCACTGGAAGTGATCATCCCATTATGTAACGGCTCTGTGGCTTATCACCATCATCATATCTTCTACACTTTGTTGATGAGTGACTGAGTACATTTTCCTACTTGACTTTTTTTCATTCCACGCATAAACTAAATGATAAGCAGCTTCATTTCCATGAATGGGCGAGTTTACGATGAGACTGAAAGTTGGCATGTGGTAGAGCTTGTGCCATGGGTAGAATAAAATGTAAATGAAAAATGCAAAAAGGAGCTTCACAACTTCTCAGTTGGGTTGACTGACTGATAGGAGAAAAATAAATGGGGGCATGCTTGCCAAAGTCTCAGAGAAAAAAGTCACTCATCTCTCCCGTCCGCCCTACAAAATCTAACAGAACACAACCGTTCTCAAAGGGAAATGTGTAGCAATGTAAGGGAAAAACTAGACAGACTTCATCTTGTCTGATATTCCAAGTATTATGCTAATTATTTATGAGAAATGCCATCAACATTTAATATGTGGTGTGTTTTCTTTTTTACAACAAAGGGAAATAACGTTGTTTTCTTAATGAAAGGAGGGAATTCGTAGATGGTGCTGGACTGGAACTACTGGAATAATATGACATGACATCATAAATATTATACCTGGTATGCTTGGCTTTGTTGCTTGAAAACAGGAGCAGAACACAAGATATTATTCCAGGTACGTCTCACTCACCGTCCGCACTCATCTCCATCCTTTGGTGCGGTGTTCATAGAACCCTCAAGACGAAAAAACGACCGTTCAAGGTCTCTTCAAGCAAAGTGGTCATTAGCCATTTCTGGAGCCAGCCCAAGAAAACCACCACAATTACATTTGTCCGATCCAAAACACTTTTCCCATTTTCTTTGTAAAAAATGCGAGTTTGCAAAAAGTAGACATTTTTTATTCCTTTGTGTTTTCTTTCCCCTTCTTGAGAATAATTACCTTTGATGCCTCTGACATGTTCTATGAGTGGTGCGGTGGTGTGGTGACAAAGCTTAAATGAACTTGATGAAAGACATGGGAAACTGAAAAGATGAATCATCACGATATAGGTATGTACTTTACTTGTAAGTTATACGCTTCTCATTGTGTGTTTTTCATGCAAGAAAAAATATTATCATTCTGGAAGTCATTGGCTTAAAAATTGATGGCAATCATCATTGTCAGCTATATGAAAACACGTAACAAAAGCAGGTATCATCATTATTATCTACAACAACTCCATCCCGTGAATTCCCCATCTATATAATACATACTATTTCCCTTTTGTCAGAAAAATATACAATGCAATAGCAGACCAGTTTAACGCACTTTAGAAGAGAGTAGAACAGGTATGGAGTATTTTTCCTCTTATATCAACATGTTTTGCATCCGCTCCTGTGCTCAGAAGAGGATGAGCAAAAAGAGTTGAAGCCAAGTCAGGCAATATGCAAGTTGGACTTTGAAAGTAAAAGACGAGAAAAATGGGAGGAAAGGTGTCATTATGACCAAAACATGGTAGTATGGAACAGGATAGCAAGCTCGACGTTTCTTCTTGCAACAAAGGATTCACTTCGTATTACATATTATATTGCATTACATCACATTACATACGGCACGGTTGAGATGAACCGAGTGTGAGAGTGATGAGATAACCTGCTGCTTAAAGTTTTTTTTTGTTAGAATGATTACAACGCAAAAAAGAATGCTTACTTGCTTCGCATATTGTGTAAAATGTGTAGTTCCTTCCTTCAACTGTGAAACTTGTGTGGTTTTTTCTCTCAAATCCTTTTCATTTTCAATGTAGGTGGATTGGATTTAGATACTTGGTAACAAACACGTATGGCATGCATCGCAGAAGCAGATGAGAAACATGGAACAGTATGGAAAAAACAACAAAAAATATGTGTTATCTCATCATTTTGCTTGATTTTGGCTTAAAGTCATATGAAATGAAAAGTAAGGTAGAGTAGTGTGTGTGTGTATTAGGTTAAAACTGAGCAGAGTTGGTTCTCATTTCAGCCTGCTTCTCATAAAAAAGTTGGTGTGCACTAGAACAACCTAGTCATTTGCTTATTTGGCTTGTGGTCTCCTACTTACTCTCGCTCCTCGTTAAATTCTCTCTACTTTCCGTGCATTTTTGTAGCCAAGCAAGTTTATGTATGGCTCTCCTCCTATCGTCCCCAACTATCGCATATGTGTGACCAAAAAAAGAAGGAAAAAAAGTAGAGTTGAACGTGCTCCATTCTCTCTGCATTATTAAGGTTATGACAACAACCGGGTTTTTCTCTTTTGTCAGCCATGAATACATTAGGCAAAAAAGCAGAAAGAGCGATGGGATTTGGCTTGACTGAGAAAGCGTATATATATGTTGCAGTTTTTATTGACGAAGTTTGGTTAAGGTGTTCTGAGTTGCCAGCCAAAAGTTGTTAATGATTTTTTGCAAATGATGATGACGATGATGACGGGAGAGAACGAGGGAAATGGACTGAGAAAGGGCGACCGCTCAATTTGCATAAGATCAGTATACCCACTTCTTCATCTCGATCATCATGATTGTATTGCATGTATCAATGGGGAACTAACCTGCTATTATTTGTCCAAAAAACCTAGTGCTTTTATTATTATGATTATAACGAGAAAAAACTGCATTGAAATGGTCTATTATAATATGGCATACATACATGCATAATACAACAGTATATAAGAAAATTTGCATAAGATTCTTGTCATGTTTGCTTGCTCTCTCTCTCTCACTCTCTTCGAGAATGAAAGTGAGTCCAGAAAGTCTAGTCCACCGGGCTTAGCCAAATAAAGGCGTTTTTCATCTCTCGAGGAAAAAACCAACCAAACTAGAAACAAGACTTGCCTTGGTGTTGGTGCAATGTCATGATGATGATGATGATGGTGGAGGGAAAAGACTACAGAGAATAATCAAGTAATAACCAGAGGGGATACACAGTTTTTTGCTAATGGTGCACTGCTGCGACTTGCCACCGTCCGTCCTTACATTACCACACCGCAGAAATATGGAAAGAGAAGAAGGAGAGCAAAAGTAACTAATAAGCTTAGTAGGAGAATCACGCGTAGGGAATATGGTATGGGTGTCTCGTCGACTACCCTTTCTCCTACTTATTATTATGGAATATCATATGATATTATGATACACATTTCATCTTATATTTAGAGGAAAAAGGAAGGACGAGAAATTGTTTCATAACTTTGGGTTCCCTTCAACTACCCAACCAACCTTCTCTCCTTTCCCAGCCATAGTCCTAGATCATATTACGAAAGAAACTGAGAGAAAGCGAAACTGTGACAAAATGAGAATTTCCTAGATTTTGCGCTAGTGGCAGTGGCCACCAGAAAAAGTAAAACTCTTAACGTAGGAGAGCAATGAAAGGAAAATTACAAAACACGGAGTTGACTCATGAGGACATTACGAAAAAGGAAAATGATTCTGCATCTCTCCTGCAGTAGTATTAGTCCTGCTAGAACAAGCTAGAAAATGAGGAGAGGACCACACATTTATAATGTCATAATGAGATTACATTCGTCGCGTTTTACACGCTTCCACACTCCACTTTACGCAAAAGTCTTATATCATAACATAACATCCTTTTTACCAACTTAGCCACCCGATATACTACTTCATAGGATGATGATGCAAACTGCGAACCGACTATAAAATGGAATGAGAACGTTAGTATAATACCGTCTTAAATTACATATTATTATTTCTCCATCTCCTTTCAGAACCAAGACATTCATATACACTCTCACTCTAGCAGCAGACACATCCTCCGCAGTGGAAGAGCAATATCATCACTGTCGCTCCTCATGATGATCATGATGGTTTTGATTATGATTATGGTTAGGAGAGGATTCCTCCAGATAGTTTGAGCTCAATGTTGTATGTATGTAGCAAAAAAAACTGTGTACAATAATGCGATGCATGCATCATGAGCCTGATGTTGATGATGATAAAAATTGTTGAGTCGGCCGACTACCTTAGTGCTTCAGTTCACCGGCCGAATGCTCTTCGCCAATGTCAGATGTAATAGCAGCAGCGCTGGGAGAGAGAGAGACATGACACTGAAAAGAGGCTCACCAAACCAAAACCATAGCATATTAGAGTGAAGATACATAACACGTACAAAGACCAGAATGAACGAGTAACGAACGAGCCAAAAAAGTAAGTTTTGTTGTTGGATTAGAAGATGGATACAGAAATGATACGCTCACGACGACGGGATGAGATGAGAACATTAAGGAATTGATGAGAAGAAAAATACAATGCATAACATGAGCATTGTAATAATATACAATCTCAAAAAAATGAATAAAAAGCAATGAATTCCTTCTTTCCTTCCTAAAATTCATATGTATATCTTGCTATGAGCTGTGTACCTGTTGTTTCCAAGAAAGAAAATCCCTTTCTTGATTTGACTTTGGATTTGGATGTGGCTTGGCATGACGTTTTATCCCCTTTCCGTACCTGAGAGGACTATCCTTATTAGTGGTATGCATATCATATTTTGATGATTATGATGGGACTATTACGTAGCTATATATATATGCTGGACTTGGATTTTTTCACGTGTTTTTGCAATGATTATTTTTGTTGTTTATTAGAAGACTTGCTCTTCTTCTTTTATTGAAAGGAGTGCTATTTCAGATGAAATGATGAGTGCTTGTTTTTTATGTAATTACTAATTGCATACCATACGCTTTTCTATTGCTTTTATCATCATCAACCAACACAAAAGTTTGGCTGGTGATGATGTCGAGTCGATGTGTTGAATCTGTGATTTGCTCAAATGTTGTTCTTGTTCATCTTCCCTCATGCTTTATGCATGCTGATAGAAACTAGTGATTGGATTGAAATTTTTTTGGGATCATTTTCCTTTGGAATTCACATTGCACGAGAAGAAGAAGACGAGAGACGCGAGTTGGATGCAATGTTATTTTGGTGGTGTTGCTAAGTGGGAATGCCAGTAGTAGGCAACATGCATGACGATCAAAGAAGAAGACACATGAAAAAGGGCAAAAAAACGGACGACAATGCTCAGCATTTGTGATCTGATCACCACAAGATAACATGCAAACATCTCGTCGTCTTCTGCTACCACCATATCACATAAAAAATGGGTAGAATGCTTTTGGAATAAGTTTGGTTTCAAAGTTAAATTAAATTTGAAAAAACTGAATGTGACTTTGCATTTACTTTGCAAAGAGATTACGCCCATGAGGATGGTAATAATGATGAGCATAGAATATTGCAAGTGATGTTGCTCCGCTGCACAAAAACATTTGTAGCCGATTCTCCGATTTTCATTTCGTTTCATGGTTTGACAGTCGCATCTCATGGTTTTGTAGTAGTTAGTAAACTCAAGAGTTTTCAAGTCAACTCGTTCCTAAAATCTATTATTGGTTTCCACTTACCGAGAAAACATCCTTACAAAAAAAATCAGAACCGACAAGACAGCAAGAGTGTGTATACGGTTCCCTACACATCAGTACTTTGACATTTTTTTTTAAATCGTGTGGTGGTGGTATAAGCGTAGCATCTTGGCAGATGGCACCTACCAACTCGTATTTTAGAGGGATGCACTTTTACTTGCAACTGGCATTTCGTCTCAAACTGTCTATCCCCCATGTTATTATAGAGTGTGTGGGTATTAAGCTCTTTAAGTAAATAGATATACATACATCAGCACATACTGAACTGACTTCCTATTCATCTTTTTTAATCCAAATCCATAAATGCAAATACATATGAATTGGTGGCTCCACTCGACTATGCGTAGGTATATCATGCTCGCTTATTTCTTACACTAGACAGTTTTATTTGTATCGATGATGAAACAGAAAATGTTTGTTGCAATGTGAATAACACGGGTAGGGTGTGTGCAGTCACTGAAAATATATTAAATTTCCTATTTTCAGGGGAAATATGCAAATAGATAGTAAATGAGGGCTTCCCTATCCCTACCGATAACGTGAAAACGATAACATACCAAAATATACAACATGTACATATTTGTTTTTTGCTACCACGTATTATAAGTACATAATGTGACGTCTCCCGCTAATACGTCTCAATCATTTCCTCTTGTTGGTTTATCTTCATGTTCAAAACATATTCAATTTTTTACCACATCAACATCCAAAATATAAAAAAAAGACTTACGAAATGCGATGATATTACACACACAAATATTCACGTTTATGATAGTATGTGTGGTTTGGTGTGTGTCATGCTTATCTAAGTGTGTATCTTGGGAAATATTATTCCTTGTGTGCTCTGCTTTGGTGATGATCGGCTTAACATCTAATTTTAGTTTTTATTTTTGGCAGGAGAAGAAGCGCAGTAGTAAGTAATGCTAGATATGCCTGCATTCATGATGATGATGATGATACGACTGGTATACCAAATGAAATGGATTCATTCAGCCGAGAACTGAAGAAGCTGCACATGTACACACACAAAAAATACCTTAAACAAGTGTGCATCCATTTACGATGCAGGAATATTGTCGAATGTCTACTAATTTCTGGCGGAGCCAATGGAGCTAGAATGTTGGCAAAAAATATATATGTATACTAGCTTCCTTTAGTTCAAGTTTTTGTGGTGTCTGCTCCTTCTTCAAAATTCTTCTTACCTATGCTTGTCTCAAATCAAGCATGCAATGCATTTATGAGGATGAACTTTGTCCATGTACCCGGTAGACAAAAAAATGCACTTGTCGTTCTTTGTTTTGTTGCAATTGTATTTATCGGGAGCGTCCATGCATACAATTCTAATTTATTTTTTCTTACAATCATCATCTACAAGGAAAAAGTATCATCATCATTGTCCTGTCCTGTCGTCGTAAGTCACACATGGTCTCACATGAATGCGATACAAATAAGAAGGGAAATTAATAAGAATTTTAGCGAATCCAAAATCGATAAATGACAATTGCTCATATACATAAGTACGACTTTAGTTCAGCGGAATAGTGTGAGCCATCATAATACTGATAAACGTCGCTATCACCGTTACATTTCTAATTTGTTGTGTTGCATCGCATTCTTACACCAGATATAGCGTGTGGTCCAACTCACATTTCCTTTCATTTTGTATACTTTTGCATGAAAGGAATAAAAAAAGTTCCGCATTATCTGTCATTGAAAAAGGGTGATGCGAATAGGAGTGAGCAACGGAACGGATACAGTAAAGGCCAAAGGAAAATATTATATTGTACTCCAAAAGCCAAAAGACAATGAATATATAAACTCCGTACGAAGCGTACGAAGTTGCGATGTGCCCTGGCGAAATTATTATTTTTTCTTTATATTTTATTAAATACGTAATAACATAAGCCGCTGATATGTTTCATACGTGCCTTTGGGAAATTTTCCTGTTTTTCAAGGGCAAAATGAGGAATCCGTGGTTTTGCACGTTCCTCTTTCAAAAAAAAACAATACTTAACCAGAAATGCTAGGTCAGTCCTAGTCATCTTATTATTACTACCATCACCAGCATCACGAAAGGCAGCCTTTCTGCAAAAAAATGAAAAATCAGAAAGTTGAATGATATCTTTTGCTCCTCCACCTCCACTACTCCACCGTCATTTAATCTAATGTAATGTCCATTGTTTTCCCCGTTTTGTGCCGTGAAGATGAGTATTTCGCCCAAACTCCAATTCAATTCCTCCTCAGCACCCTCGAGACTCTATTTGACGTGACTTGAGGAAAAGAGTAGATATTGCACAATATAAAGTCAAAGGGAGGAACTCATCAAAACAATCATTCTTACAAAGTTTACTCTCCTCCACCACACCATCACATTATCATCGCATCCAATTTCCGTGTGCTAATCTACCTTCCGGCTTATTTTTTTCTTGGTCGAAATGCCATGAAAAACAAAACACATCTCCCTTGCTTCACAACCTCCCTCCGAAACCAGCCTTGTACATTGTTATGTAATCTACATGATGATAAAAGTAAAGCATTGCACTCAAAACCAAACCACGACGGTGAATGATCATGATGATGATGACGGGGTTGATGATGATGATTTGTCATAATCTTTGTGCGTCTGACTGAGTTTAACTCGATGCCAGAGCCATTACCACGCTCATTCTCTCAGGCCTCTGGCCTGGTCTGTTTGTGCTTGAAAAGATCATTTCAAAGTCAGATAAAGCACCATCATCATCATCCATAAGAGCAGAGTGCATTGCATTGCATGGAAAATGAGGAAGAGTGAAAGAAAGAAAAAAAAATCACATTTTTCTTTTTTAGCATTTAGTCTCATCATCGTCATCATGCAATGTATTTACCAGGACGCAATGCTCATATCCATTTTGGCCAGAGTTTCTTGAACCCATTTTTGTATGTACATAGCAAAAACGACCGTATTTGCGTACACACATCATACATTACCTTCTAGTATTGTGTAGTTTGTCTCTCTCTCTCCCTCTCTCAGTTAGTAAAAAAAGTGTGCTTATTATTATGCATAAAACTGGTGAAAAAATGGATGGCAACGTTCATTTCATATGGATGTGTAGCATATTACAAACCAAATAAAAAATGCAATCTCATAATATCATGACATGATGATGATGATGATAGTAATAATAATAATGATGGTATATGGTAATAGACAACAGTAAGCTTTAAAAGCAAACGAGCACACACACCAGTCAACACTTGAGAGTTTCAGTCTTCAACTTTTTCAGTCCAAGTCCAACCAATCCGTCATTCATTCACATCCTCAGTTTATGCTCATGGTTCATTGAAATCCACAACACAATATGCACCTCAACGACCGGCCAAAAGCTGCACGCTCAATATAAGTTTTTATTCATATTAGTCTCTTTTCATTCTCAACTTAAGCTGTTTCACTTGGCATGACTTGTGGATGACAGAGGACAGGACGTTAGACTATTTTTCCATTAAAAATAGACTATATCTAACCTACCGTACTTACATGTCCGTGTGTGCTACTGTGACTGAACTCTGAAGGCGTAATAAGCAGAGAGAGAGAATGTTGACTCAAATGGAAAAAAGACAAGTGCTTCCTTTTCCCTTATATAATAGCCATGTTTTGTTATGCATTATGTATGTTTTGGTTTGTGAGGTTGGACATTACGAAAATAGAAAGGGAGCAGAAGCAAAAGCATGCACTGTTGCAAGAAGTGAGAGAAAAAAGCATAAATGGAGCTGTGGGTTGACGAGCTCGTGCTTTTTAGGTGAGATGGAAAAAGGGAATAAAGAAATACACCGGAAAAATGTATTCATATACCTATATTTGCTCCATGTCATAACGTACCACATGCAGATGAGCTGAATTAAGCTCTGTCATATATATTTCTCTCTAGACTAATCTCAAGGAAGTAAAACGCTGATGGAGAACATTGTCATAAAAAATTGGGGGAGACGCTGCTGAGATTTTGATATTCATCAAGTGTGCAAATGGTTATGCAGAAACATCACATTAGCAAAAAAGAATCTCATTAAAATGAGCTTGAAATTGAATGTTGATAGGTAGTAGCAGTAGCAGAGCATCAATGCATCATACCTATGCCAGGTTCAGCTCAGCTCTTCCGAGAACCAGAACTTACAATTAGTCATGTTGTTATTGCTGTTGGCTAAGAGAGAGCAAGCAGCGTTGTTATAACGTGATCAGCAATAATAAATTATTGTTATTCCTTGAATAACCGAACCGAGCCAGAAAAATAACAGGCCCATTCATTGGATGTGGTGATGATGGCATGAATATGAATTCATAAGCTGATTATCTTTTTTTATTACAATTAATTTCTCATCATCATGTACCTTTGTGACAAATTTTTGGAGTCAAAAATGAAATGCTTTTGTACTTAATATTTATAAAATCTTTGCCGGAGGTCATCCAATGTATCATCTCAAGTGAGAAAAAGGAGTCACACTGTCAACTTGATAAGGAATCATAACAATGTCGTTGAGAGCCATTCATGAAGGGCTGAGGACACAAAGCACATAATAATGAGATATTTGTCATGCCGCTATATATACATATTGTAATGCTGTGCAGCATGTTGCGAAGAGGGCTGATTTGCGTAATCATAAACACCAACATAACATTCACGTTAAAAAAGATAGATTGCCGAATTTGAGGTTGAGTTGAGTGAGTGTGTGGGCAATTAAATTACGACTGATAATGAACTGCACGACAAGGAGTAATAGCCTCTTATTCGTCAACTATTTTGGATAAGAAAGAAGGATTAGGAAGGTGAGGTGTAGCAAAGTGGCTCAAGTATTTATAAAACTGAATGCTGAAACTGAGTAGGCAAACCAAAATGCTGTAATAAAAGACACAAAATACACTTGACTCAAGTATCTTTCCAAGATTTTTCCGCTACATTTTGTAAACTATTTGTCTTGATATGAAGTGAACTCATATATGCCATTATTCAGATTAGATTGGAGATTAAACCTTAACACCTTTGCTTTTTAGCTGGCTGCCTACCTACCTAGAAACAGCAGCAGGTAGCCAAATTTGTATTCAAATTAGGAGTATTATTCACCTGATGAGATTATGTGGTGTTGGAAGAATTTTGGTTACGTTACAAACGAGTAATGAGTAGAGAAATATTCCACTCAAGTTGAAAGTCACTTCATGTAGGTATCCACGAGTAAAATATGACAATTATTACCTTACCAATCTCATGAATTTCATCAGTTTTTGTGTTGTACCATATTATGCACTTTTCTTGTCAAGACATTTCAAGTTAAAATTGGATTGGAAAAATTGGAATACTTTTGTTTGACAAGCTCAGGTAGCTAGCGATTTTCTTGTCGGGAAAAAGAATCATCCCGTCGATTTATGTTCTCTTCACGGTTCCCTGTATCATCCCATATTATTTTTTACGGTTTCTCAGAAAGATACGCATAATCCGTTCGAAAAGGATTGTTCTCCTCTTTTCCATGCAATCCATCTCCATTTGCTTTGACATTCTCTCTGGCGTAATAGGAGGATTCTAGGGAAATGGAGTCCCTTGAGAAATATGGTATTCAGAAATTGTTGAATACGTTCTGGAGCATAACAGTCATAAAACTGTGTTTGCTTTGGTATTGGTGACTACACACTTCACATACCTTGATGGGCATGATGAGAGACATGTCGAAGGAGATGATATGATAACGCTAACGTGTTTCATTTCTTTACCTTTGCTCCATCCATCCCCTAAATAAAGGAAAGGAAAAGAAACATGTAAAGGCTCACACGAGTTTTGAGTGGGCGAGGAAGATGTAAATGTAATTTGATGGAAATGCTTCTGGCTAATAAGGTAACTAAGTTTGAGTATGCTTTTTTGTGTGATTGCGACATGATTTCAGTGGCAGTCATTCAGTCACTTTTTGTGGGATGTGTGTGTATATAGTAGAGTAATAATGTAATTAAGCCTTCACGTTTCACGTCTGCATGTCTACTACACATAAACGCTGACTAACTAAGGGCAGGTGAATAATAATAAAGAAAAACTACAACAGACTAATTTGTAAATATTCAAAATATTGCAACGAACCAAACCAACCAACGTCATTGTAATGTAATAAGCCTCCAAGCGAATGAACACCAACTTCTCTCCAAAACATCTAAAAACGGCCTTTTTTGTCTTGCCTTTGCGATTGAACATCACAAACCACACCAGCAAAATCAGTTCTCTCTTGTCTCCTCTATTAACTAACTTGGCTGGAATAGTTTAGAGTTTGAATGAAACACTACTAGCGATCTATAGCTTGGCAGTATAAAAGGGCAATAATTAGTTGAGCAAACTGAAACCAAACCTTACCTGTTCTGTTTGTTCATCAGCATCATATAACCTCAGTGTTTCTCATTATTAGAGACGGAGGCAGTGAAAAACGTGTCATGTAATGCAAACGTTCATCTTTATAGATGGTTGGTATACTAAGCTAATTGCGAGCAAATAATATACCTTGTGTTCTAGAGCAAAGAACCAAGATGGAATGGAGGAATTTACGAGTTTTGAATACATTTGAATGCTAACATCATCATCAGCAGCAGCAGAAACAAGAGTATCGTTCCTTGGTTGTATAACATTTAATATTTTATAGTTTTGAAGGTTAAACAATTCCTTTCACACCGTTGCTTTTTAATACATGCCGCAAGCAGAAACTCCATAACATGTTATTTGATTTTGTTATACGTAATATGCATACAATCATCAAATTATCTTGTGTTGCAACACACACATTTTTTCTTTCTTCTTTTTGTTCCTGGAAATTAGAGGAAGGCGGAACACTCCACATCAATGTGTGGAAATAATTGGCACATGTCATCGGAGCTCTCTCTCTCATCTTGGGGTGACATCGTGACATGACATGACATGGTGGTATATTCCGTGCATACATTCATGTATTTATTTTTGCTGATATCTCTAAGAACAGGAACAAAGGTTAAAGTCCATTGTAACAGCTTTTTACCACACACGTACTTACATTCATAATAATATACATAAATGTGTGGCACATGGCAAGCTGAATCCGCATAAAATAGCAATCTTCATCTTTTATCTCGTTTGTCCTCTCTTTCCAACTATAAAGATAAAGATGAGTATATGCTTTTATTGCTTTTGCTTCGTTCTATATGCAAGTGGTTTCATATTTCTTGTCGGGAATGATAAAACAAGACTTAAGCACAAATGAGAGAGAGAGAGAGGAGTAACGAAAGTGATAAAGAAGAATGACATGCAAACACAACATAAATACAAATAAACTTTTTTGTCTTTTCTCCAGCAGCAGCAGTCAGTTGAAGTTGAGTCGAGCTAAGCAGGAATTAGGAATATAGCAGCAGCCAGCTATCACGTGCTAAAAATTGAACGATGATAATGACAACAAGATGCTCCGTTCCGTATCATCATTCATTAGATATAGTGGAACTGTGGGTGAGTCTCATCGCAATGTGCGCTAAGATAATAACACAAACGTCGGTTGCATGACCTCCCAAGTCTAAACTCGTCATCATCTTTGTTCAAAAGACACTCAACTCATATTTCATCATTTTTGTCTGTCGTGCAGAGTAGTAGGTGGTTTATGCAAACTCCCAAGAAAAAATTTCATCCGTTTGGATTTGCTTATGATAATATTACCTCATGTATGTTCATGAAAAGACGAAAACGAGATACTTTATCTGCCTTTAGGTACAAAAGTGGTGATAAGAAAACGTCAAATTTCTTGTATGCAGGTGAGCGCTATGATTTTTGTCCTTTGTATATCATCGGCGGTGTCAGTAGGTCACTCCTACACAATCAATTTCACGATATGATTAACGCAACGCCTAAATCTCAATCGTTATCATTAGCTTCTCCAACTATATCATCTTTCTATTAATCCAATGGCTCCTTCTTCTTTTCCTTCTTTGACATTCAGATCATCATAATGTTTTGATTCTATTATGTTCGTAATCCTTGTAACCAAATGTTTAGCTGGCTGAGGCTATTTTAGTGAAGCCAAGTGCCTTGTTTTTTCTCCTTTATAATGCGACAGTTTTTCAGGGCTATAAATTACCATACGGATTTCTTCCAAAAAGACAATACGACCTCAAGTGCAAGAGACCCAAATAAAGTGTCTGAATATGTGTAAGAGAGTGAAGGCACCCATACAAAACATATATGCAAACGGTTCACAATAAAGTTTTAGCTGAGGGCATATTACTAGCTATTTCTGTAACAGTCGTTATTTTTCTTGCGCAAGCAAGGTCATAGCAAAAAAGCAAGCATGTTTGACTAAAGTGAAAAAGTAAAATGTAATGCACAACACTGAACACACTTCTCCTCAATTTGACAAAGCAGATGAAAGGGTTTTAGTCACTTGTTTTGATGCAGTGTATTATAACTTTGGATTTGCGTTGATGGTGAGTGGATGGATTCCGTCCTGTACAATATGTACCTAAGTGTTCAACTACTTCTACTACTACTTTACTATATCCTAGTAATCCGAACATCAGAGACTTTGGACACGAAATGTCTAGTCAAGTATTTTCCCTCTAACATTGATCTAAAAGCAAGCTAGTAGTGCTGGTTTCGTTTATTTTTTCATTTCATCTTCTTTCAGGCAGCCTCACATCATCCATAAAGTGATATCTGATCTGGTCATTTTTCTCTCTAGCCTTCTTTACTGAAACAATGGAGAGGAGAGCATATTCAATTCGCAAAACTAGCAAAAAAAACCTTCTCTTTTATTCATTATAGAAAGGTCTCATAATCCCAGAATGACAATGAAATGAAGAGTAACCAACCAAACTCGCAATCAGCCAAAAAAAGCCGACTGAAAGGTTAGTCACTCCGCCAGTTATATATGTATGAATGTATGTATTTTTATATGTTATGACTACTGAACTGGACTAGAATTTTGGTGAATACTGCTGTCTGATCTGAGGTCTGCCTTTGCCATGCTCAAAGTCATACGAAATTGTTCTAACATATTCCATTCTTTCTTCGTTTATAACATAACTTGTTCCTTTTCCCACTCGTTCGTACTGCTGCTTCGGTTGCATGATACCAGGCTTTATTACGACGGAGATAGAAAAGATAGTCTGTTTCGCCATTTATTACCACGGAGGGAGCCGGGGATATGTGCATGTTCTCTTTTTAATAGTCACTTTTGCTTCTTCCCATACCGTACCGTACAACATGCTGTCACGATCATGATGATGAAGGACGAGTTTTCCTAGTGTGAATGCAGAAATGAAGAGTGCAGTGCAGATGTTGGGCCTTTTTTTTTAGCTTGGGAATAAGGAATGCCTTGCCGCAGTCGGGAGAGTTCCGAACAAAGCCTTCGTCCTTTCGTGCCCGCGACCGAATTTACGTGTGTAGCATTTTAGCACAGTAGTTGTAGTAGTAGTAGTAGTCATTTCCAGTAGTAGTAGGCAAATACCTTCACTTGCATTTTTTTCTGTAGTTTTGTATGGTGTAGAATTCTGTGCAAGAGTAAACCATTTTGGAATGAGAAAAGGGAACCAATTTTTTGTCGTTTATGCAGTACTTTTTAGTACTTGGCTACCTGCGCGTAAATATAAAGACAAATCCACAATTTTTCCCGTCGTCTCGCTCTCGTTATCATCAACACTCTTGTAATGTACCTATCAGTCGAGTTTCTATTGCTTTTTGTGTGTTGACATTCAACTGCATTATGCCACTATGTACTATGCTCTCTCCGGCAAGACAGATTAATGCACGGACTATACATACTAATGTAATACTGCGAACAAAACTGCTGAAACCAACTGGATTGGATGATGATGTGAGAAAAGCAAAATTGCTCATGTTCCATCAAATGAAATGAGGGTATTTTATTGTGACGTGACAACGACATGGCAAGGACTCTACTTTTCCTGAAATGCCAATGCCACTTAAAATAGGTTTCCTCCTCCTCAACTATGACTTACCTAAAAAAACTAGTTTGGGATAAATATGCATATCTAATTTTTTAGGTCATATATGCATGTACATGGC
>LJIJ01000824.1:0-72403 GCA_001718145.1 Orchesella cincta | reverse complement strand
AATCATCATGATATGCAGGATAATGTGTACAACAATTCTTTTCTCTCTCCTATTGGCATGCAACAGACTGCATGTAGATGGTAGACAGTGCAATGCACACCTTGATGATCTGGTAAAGTGAATAGAATGGAGCAGGGGAGAGCTGCAATGAGTTTGGCTAAAAGACATTCCTTCAGTTCAGTTCTTACCTTGTCTGTTGAAAGGATATCTGATTCCAATCATATCATTATTTTATAATAGCCCTTGTACCTTGTACTATTACGTGTGTTGTAGTTGTAGCTCTCTGAGCTATGACAAGGAGTAGGATCCTGTGCCAAAAAAGATTGAAGGGATTTTTATACAAAAGATACACTCTATTATGTATCGGAGTATGCAGACACACAGACACGTTCGGCAACATATACAAAGTAGTTACTTACACGTTACATTAACCATTTCATGTCCGTACATAAATATATATGTATGTACATTGAAGGAGGAACGTTGAAGATTTTTGCTGCAGTCTAACGCGATGTAGCCAAGACAAGTTTGAAACATGAAAAGAGTCGTCAGTGTTGTTCTCCGTATTCTCGTGGATAGATGAATCAAAAAGGGGATAGTGTACTAAGGTGTTGATGGCTTTTTTGTTGATCCCTTGACGAATTACTTTTGTTTTTCTCCTTCATATCGTTCATCATCACCAAATGGTCATTTAAACTGAATCAGAGTTCATAGTTTACCCATAATTATTGTTATATCGATCGAGACGAAAAAATGGAGTTTTTCAAGTTACCCTAAATAATATCAAATATATCCTGAGTGTCTGCTGGTTTTAACAAACAGTTAACAGGTTTGTGACCACTTTTTTCCAATATTGAAAAGGAAGTGAAATACAATTATTATTTTATGAGTTTTCACTAGTTATAGATGCTAGAGACAGAGAAAAAATTCATTCATTACAATTCATTTCTGTTTTATTGAGCGAGCTATAAAACAGGATCTTGTCAATATAAAAAAAATACTCGTAATGTAATTGTGAATGTGAATATCGATAGTATACACAACCAAAAAAAACCTAAATGATAAAACCTGAAAAAATGTTTATCACACAGAACATTTCATTCATCATTGAGTATGATCGCTTTTTACCTTTTTCAGTGTTGAACACAAAAAGTGAGAGACGCACCAAGACAGGTGATATGAGAGTTTTTTCGTGTTGGTATTATAGATTCGGTTGTGGTGTGGTGGATTGACCGATGAGCTTGCAAAAAGTTGTTAGTCTTGAACTTGGGGTTTGTTTGGTTTGTGAAGACGTATCATCATCATTTCATCAGAGTAACAGTTCAGTAGGAGCATAATATATTTGAAATTCTGTGTTGTGTTTTGTTGTGTGGCAAAGAATCTTGGAGGATTGGTCTTGACGTGCAGTTCCCCATACCCTACTGCTTTCATAACTGACAGTCTACAGAAAAAAGAGAGAAAGGCAAAGGAAAAAATGCTGAAATGAACTTGAGTTCAGGATATCTTTTATAATAATATCATTATAAATTCTGGTGGATTTGGATTAGTTTTTCAACTCAGCAGTTGGTAAATTTAATACGACTTTTTTGCAATTTTCATTCCAACGGTCCAATTTCATCCTGTGGTGAGAATTAAATTAAAATTCCGATGCGTTGGAGGAGTCGGGATTTTTTACAAAGTGTGTATAGTGGATGGTTTTATTAGCACGGGAAAATACTTGAATCGTCTTTGTTTCCTGAAAACAGAGTGGAGCATAAAAGATTGAATTGGTTGTTAGCACAAGAATTCAGATAATTGGGTGGATCGTGCCTGCTCAACCTTTCAAGCTATTTGTGAATCCACACCAAAGTATTTAGTCCATTTGGGAAATATTTCTGGGGGAGACGACACATCTGCGTTGGTTCGTAAAGTGATAATGATGAGATCATACTTTAAGGAACGAACGTGACGAATTCAAAAGTTCTGAATTAGCAAAATACATTCTGGTGGGGACATTATTAGTAGAGAAACACATGCACTTTTTATTTTTAAACTGCAGCCGCTCTACATTCATAATAACAACGAGTGGCAACTTACTTGCATGTGGTAATTGATGCACAAGATAGTCTCAAAGTCAGCCTTGCTTCCAATGAGACATCGTCATCATAATATCACCATTTCACCAAACCATCTTTGTCTGAGCTCCAATCGGAACAGCTTCAAAGGACTCATTTCCAAGAAAAAGGATTACAGAGTGCGGCTGGGAATGATTCAAACTCGATTCAATTTTCAAAGCATGCACTTCTCGTGGGAAGCAGTGCAAATTGGCAGTCACACACTAGCATAATTTCCCACAATAAACAACAAGCAGTCATCACATCATCAAAAATTATTTGTGCTCTTTTTATTAAATTAGCGCTTGGTGAAAATAGACGTATATAGCTGCTGTGTTTATTTATGGAAATGAAAAATTAGCGAAACAGTCTGAATATTTAAGAAGTGAAAAGGATTATGCAGTTGCAGATTGAGTAATAGTCAAGAAAGCGTTGTATAAACAAACAACGTGGAATATAATCCCACGTGAAAGTCTATTCGTGGAGGATCTCTCTTTTTTGGAGTTGATCTTTCGTTCCAGAGCAATTTCCAATTCCATAAACTCTCGACTCTCCAGGGACACCCTTTTTTCTTGAAGCTATAAAGTTAGCTGTGGGAAGTTTGCAAAAACGTTTGGTTTTGGGAGATCTATAAAAATAATATTTATTTTTCGCATTTCGTGAGCTGCAGCCCACGGGACATCAATGACAAGCAGTTATAGTGAATGCTTCTTTCCAATAGTTTGTGATGACACAAAGGAAGGGAAAATAAAAATTCATCAAGGGTTATGTCGACCACCATGATCTTCATTTAAAGTGTGATTACGAATTACGACAAGGTGCCAAAAATAAACTGTTTCCTTGTTGCAAATCAGCAGCAAAAAGACGTTGAGAACCTTGATCCGATGATAAGTGTATGCTGGTTACAAGACTGTTACATGACGCAAGCATCATATTTGATCAGTTCCTCACTCAACTCAAGAGAAGATTAAGGTCACCGAGAAATAAAAATATTGGATTGTAATTGCACATCCCATTCATCTATACTAGTTGATGATGACAGTGTGCTGACATTCTTCCATGTTTTGATGGCCTTTGAAAGTAGCCTACGGAAGGATAGAATTGTAAAAGAGCCTTCACTTTGAATCTTGATACATTTTCCACATAAATCCTCTCCTTTGCCAAGATTTCAGCATTCACATTTCATCAACCAAAAGGAAGGAGAGAAGAGGTCAAAGATTACATTTATACATTTTCTTTTGTCATCATCAGAGGATCATAATTCTTCCCCACTAAAAAGTCACAACAAAAGGGAATCACCTTAAAACGAATTGAACACAAAGAAAGGGCAAGCCGGCATCCATTTCTTGAATAATCTCATCTCTCCTTCTGTTCTAAAGTGTTTCAAGTTGAGTGCAATACAACTAGGTCTCCAAATTTGAGACGACGGACGGATTCAATTGAAAACGAATGCCAAGAGACAGCCACACATTGTGTTGTTGGTGTACTAACTAGGTCGTTGTATTGTCGGTCGGCTTTAGCTCTAAAAGAAGACCATAATTTTTAATGAGTGCACACGAATCCGAATGTGCTCTACCATCATAATATCTGTTTACATAAATGTGTGTGAGAGAGCGTGGTAAAGTTGCGTTTTGTTATTGTTTGCTCATCTCCTCCTGAAAAGCCAGTGACTCTTTTGTTACGTTACGGATGGCTATACATAGCCATTCAAGACAAGACGGAGACAGCAATATCAGTTTTAAAACAAAAGGATGAGATTACACGCACTTTAACTCTCACAAATTGGATAGAGGGATTATTCATCAACCTGAAGCGGAATTTATATAATCAGCCATATCCATTACTTTTGCGTGTCACTTGACAAATGCGAGTGTTTAGGTATTGTATCCAATTTTGCCAAAGCGATCCCTCCGATAAACATGTTTTAGTGGTCGCACATAAAGTTTTTATGAAGGTGCAACTTCTTGAAGGAATTGGACCATGCCAATAAGGCTGATTTGAGGAAATTATCATATTCAACTGGTATCGTACCTAAAAACTGCTCGTGTTATCGTAATCACAAAAAATTTACCTTCTCCAATGCACACTTCTTTTTGGTGAACGCTGCATCGTATCGTATCACTTGGTGGATGATGATGATATTATGCACAAAAATATCTGACGTCTCTTCTGCATCTTAATATTTTTGTTGACTGTGTGTGGGCGTCATATTTGGCAGGGAGGTTTGAGACATGAGCTGGCTTTGGCTTGCTTGCCTCCTTTGACTTTTTGGCTCCTGGGTGTATACTCAAGTAGTACATGAGTGAGTGAGTGCGCGTTGCGTTTTGTAGTGCAAGAAAAACGAGATAGGGAAAGATCCATTGTATCATTCCACGAGTTGTTTGAATAAGTTTTTATTGTGCGTTTCGTTCCTTCTCATGATCGCGTATCGCGTGGTTGTCGTCTCTCACACAAATTCAAACCAAAGCTAAGTAGAATTTAAAAGTGGACGTATGCTTGCATGTGTGTCGGACCAAAAATAAGGAACATAATGATCAACATCATAATCTCCACAACCATGAATCAGTATCAAGACCAACAAGCTACACAACAAGAAGTAGGATAATTATGCAAATGTCCTTTAAACAAAACTTTTGTGTGTCCATAATATATTGTGCCTAGTTTAAAAGAAGTTTAGAGGAAAATATACCAAATTCTTCCCTTCTCTTCATCAACATTTTCAATCAAATGGGGAGTCACACTGAAGAAAACTCTTCAACTCCATCCTCATCATCAACCACCAGCTCCAAACGGAGTGGGAAAGAGAAGAAAAATAGCAAGAAGAAAGGTAGATTATATCCAAAACAGATAACAAACCTGAGAACGCGTTGATTGGGGATGGGATGTAAATTAAAATAGCAATGGGCCACACTATTATTAGAACCAGGCAATAAATTACATTTGGCTCGCATTGTCATCTTTTTTCTTCTGAATTTGATTTGTTAGCTGGCCCAATCGCGTGGCCTTCTCACACATTCTATGAATATATTTAAGAAAGGATTGAAAAAACAACATTATTTTGCTTGTTAAAGCAAATCCCTTAAAAAATGGCGTCATCTCCTCATCCTTTGTAATTGCACACACGCATAAATTGCAACGACTTGGGAATTAGTTAACTAAAATACTGTCGTTTTCCATCCATTATTTCGCGTCAGGGTAGGTATTTTTGATGGTGATGATTTGTTCTCGCAGTCAGCTAAGACTTTCGTCATGTCATGACCATAATGTTTTGCAACTTTGTTTTCCTCCTAACAGATCAAGTTAATACTGCTTTTCCACATCTTTTTTTAAGGATGAGTTCCACGAGGTTTTTGATTTCGATTATTTGTGTGTACAATCATCGCAATTGAAACATTTTTTCTTCCGGCGAGTCTATCTTAATGTGAGAAGCTAAGGTTTTTTCTGGCTATTTCAATGATTATAAATCTTATTTGGTGATGCCAACTGGTAATTTGAGCCTTTTTTGATTTCCCATGCACGGCACCATAAAGCGATAACCATCGCGAAAGTGAGATTGCCTTTTTGTTGCATCGCATCCCTTCTTTGAAATGCGGACTGACGGATCATCATTATCCTATATGGAAGGATATACTCACCGTCATTATTGCCATTTTAAATAGCCTTTTCGATGAGGATGGATGAACCAAGAAAATGTTGGGAACGAGAAAAAAAATACACAGCGAAAATATGCAACTGACTCGTTAAGATTTTTTCTAGCTAGTTAAGCCCATTTTCACTTGTATTATGATACAGGGGTTTTTTCAAACTTTAAAAAAGCAAAGGCGGCACATCATGTCACTTGAAAAATGATATTCGCTTTGAACAATAATTTATTGGCAGCATTTGCAATTGGATTTGAAAGGCATGAAAATGTTGATACTTTTTTGCTGCGTACGTACACAAATTGTTGTTGATGATGATGATGGGATGAGAAGGGAGTAAAAATTGTACATATGATCCGTCCACAATATTCAAAATGCGTATCAATAAATATAGATAATCTGAATCTAAATCTAGATTTCATATTACGGAAATAAGTATACTGCTCTGGTGTATTTACACATACGTATTTTTTATAGATTTTGACATCTGTTCCGTTTATATTTTTTTTTCAACGAGGAGGAAAATGCCTCGTGTTTCCCATTATCTCACCAAACAACCTATATCTTGTGTACTACCACAAAAAACTGGCAACAAAACGGTGTGTACATCATTTCATTTATTATAATGCATCATGCAGCTGAATGAACCAAAATATAAATAGAAAGAAGAGGGTAGTGTCGTCAACTAGAGTGGTAGAGGTGTATGTATGTATTTACAGAAGGGCTGAAAAACCTCTTTACTATGCTCTCCGTATGTACTTCCTATTCATAAGGATTTGTTTAATCGATTCGATCTCACAGTCATGTTATTCGCCATCGCCATCAACTGTCATCGTCATTCATTCATATCGTATGCTTTATCATTCCAGAGATTGATATCGATATCATCATCACTCATTCATATTATTGCTCACGGTAATAACTGCGATCTCTGCGGTGATACAGCGAGTGTATCTCTGAGTCTGAGCCCCTTCCTTGTTCGTGTGTGAACTGCACCTTTAAATGTGTTTTCGTTTCGTGAGGAGCTGCTATCAATATCATAATAACTTGGATGAGTGAAACTGCAATAAAAATCAGTATGCGGGCTATTTCGAGGCTAATACGGTGTGCTATTATGAACCCCTGTTGGATGGGGACCAGAAAATGCTTTCTCCGCAGCAGTCCCAGTTTTTTGCTAGGTATCATCCAAAAAAAATTGAGAAGAAAGATTAAAAATTATTTTTATACTTAAGGAAAATGTCACAAGTTATTTGATACACTTGGTATGAGAAGGGTGTCCTTGTAGAGGGACAATGATATCGTCTCATGCAGGTTTCAAATAAAAACGCGCTGCTATAGAACACACGCGTTCTGCTTTTCAAATTGATTGGCATGTCACATTGGCCGTGGAAGTCTGGTTGGAGTCTACGTATGTTTTTATCTGCCAGACTTGATGATACTTGGATGAAATGGAGGGATAATAAATATGTAGCATATAATTTTTATTGTAATCATCATAATTTGTCTCTCATCTCGTTCACACACGTGTTTACGAAATGTTAACGTTATAATATGATGGTTTGTCAACTGTTTGCTGTAAAAGTGTTATCGTATCATCATCATTTGCATCTGCAGCCCATAGTTATTTTCATACTTCATAAAACCTACTAACGATTTATTTATCCCTGTTCCCATTTCCAAATAGCCGTGAAATGTCGTACTCAATTCAATTTAAATAGGATTGACTTGGGTTTCCCTCTCCTGTTTACGTGTTGTTAGCATTTCTTAAAAATGGAAACCTTCAAAAGGTTGGAAAATATTTCTTAAACCAATTTATGTGGACATTTCTCACGTGAACAGAGTGTGACAAAAATTTCCATAAATTTTTCCATCCAAAATTAAATGCTGTTTTACCCTTGAATAGATTTATCAAGGTGAATTGAAAATCGTCTAGATTTTTATCAAAAAGCAATAAATGTACGTAATTCAATACTAAAAAAGGACATTCAAAACCAGAGCTTGTTGAAGTTCGACGTCGATTCATTCCATATTTCCTTTGTTCAGCTGCTGTTAAAAATACGAGCCTGTGAAATGTACAAAACGTCGTCGTGATCATCCGATTTTATTTCATACATATTATTGGGAAAATAAATGTGTGCTCATGAATTTGAAATGTGAATTTTCATTTTAATTAACTCTGAAAGAGAATTCAGGTTTGGTTAGTGTCAATTTCCGATGTGAACTTCAAGCTGACGATGATGAGGTATACCTTGATGATTCTTGTCTCTAATCACGCGGAGAGAATTTGAAGTGAATTAATTAATGTAAATTACTCATTAACATTGCTCTTGCAACTTCAGTAGTAGGCTCCTCTTTTCCTATTGTTCCTGTCACTTTGTGTGAAACGAATTAATGAGGAGAGCGTTTTGGTTACAAATGAAAGTGAATGTAATTAATAAATGCTCCATATAATGAGCAACATTGGTCCACAAGTATAAACATGTAGTTATATATTGAGTCAACAAAACTTGTTACATCACGAAAAAGCACTAGGTTGAGCAGATTCATCTGTCAACATTCAATTCACTTTCAATTTTTTGCCCACATTCATCCTCTTTGTTACATTTCATTTGTTCTTGTTTCTCATTCAGAGATGCACTTTGTTACGTCTGCAGAAGAACAAATGATTGTTATACATGCAATGTAGAGTAAAAGTGTATTACATCCAAATGCACACGTCCCATCCCATGTCGGCAGAAACAAAAGGGACATAATGATCAACCTCTGTAACATCTGCATCATTCATTCCTAATGCCACTTGAAAGGGACCACATTCTCAAGTTCATTGCTAATGATGTTTTGTTGACATTATTAATTGCTTCCTTTTTTATGATGAAAATAATGAAGCGTATGTTATACAATGCGTTGATGCGTGGTTTGGTTTGGGGCTGGCTTCATATTTCATTTTATGCTCGATTTCCTTGCTACCAACGTACGTGTCTGTTGATGAAATCTCAAATCAAAACTCTCTCATAAATTGCAACATGCACGAAGTTCTCTGCAAGAAAAAGTGCGTCCAGTCCAGTAACCTCTTTATAAGCCGGTAGCAAAACCAACCAACATGATTTCCGGTGAACAGGTTTTTGCTTCGATTTTCATGCGATATATGATCAAATCTTTTTCTCAGAGTTCAAGACCCGCTCCTGTCAGTAACACGTATATATCCTAGAGCATCATTAAAACTCACGTTCAGCTTAATACGATTTTCTCTTTACTGGAATGTCCGTTGGTTTGTGAAATTTTGCTTCAAGGGATATGCTACAAATTACTATTCTAAGGAAAACGGTAGATATGCATGGGATGTAGTATATATACAGCCGTGCTAATTTATTCCCATTTCCTCGAAGAATTTAATATCAAACTGAACAAAAAAATCCGAATCCACACGTTTTCCTCAAGACTGAAAGACAGGAACAAAAGGAAATAAGAGCGGATGACGGTAAAAGGGGGATGAACCTGTCTGTCTGTTGTCTTTCACAATTAAAATACTGCACATTGAATGCAATACATTACTGGATTGCATTGCAACAAAATACCACACTCATAAATGTTTTCTTTTTAGGTGTACACGCACCAGAAAACCTGTTTTTTCCGCTTTAGCATTTCATTCCATTTCATTTCCACGTAGAATTATGGACCTGCATCATTTCACATTATCGCATTCTTCGTTCCTTTTCATCGTCTCAAAATGTATTCACAGATTATTGGTAGTACACGTTTGGGTTTGCATTCTTGAATCTGATGTTGATGACGATATAGAAAACGCATAAAAAAGTTTATGCGTGAAGAAACAAATGATGGAATGCTTTGAAGAAAGAACAAAAACGCCTTTACAAGCAGAAAAAAACTCTGCCGTGCAATGTTGTTTAGGGAAAGGCGGAGAAGAAGCTTAGAAGCAGATGAATGCAAAGTAATGAAATGTGAAAATATTTTATTGCTATACTCTGGCCCGACACAGGGATAAGAATTTTTGGGAGAGTAGAAGCTCAGCTATTCTCCTGGAATTGCTTACAAACTGTGGACATGTAAACGGAATTTGAAAAAGAATTGCATTATTTTTTTGGTTAAGCCGCTTGCTTTTGTGAAGAAGAAAATTCACAGAAGAAATAAAGGTTCTTTTATCCTGGGTTTTGCGGACACATGGAGTTGTTGTTTGGTTGTTAGTTGTTCACATACAAATATTATTATAATTACGGTCTTCCCAAAGAAAATACGCTGGCTGGAATAATAGCATGAATTTATTTATTACCTCCAATCCTCCTCCTCCTTCAAATCAACAAGATGAGCTACAAATATTCTTTTTACGACTCATCCACTCCATAACCACTCGCATTATGGATGCAGAATATTTTACGACGAATGGAAAAAAATGAACTGCATTTATGGGGATGAGTAGAGTGCATACAGTCTACTGCTTCGTATATATACTTATTTCACAAGATCGTTCCTTGAACGCTTCTTCTCCATCGGAAAAAGTGCAAGCAAAAAACTCACGTGGAAGAAGAAATGGGAGTAATATTATTGCCTGTCATAATATTGGATGCTTCCATCACAATATGTTTTGCTAGCGTACAAAAACTTTACTCCATATTTAATGGATGCGCAGCGCTCATTATCCGTGTTTCTTGACTGAAGATTATTGTAGTATATTGCTGTTGCCATTGCAAGCTGGCATTTTCTACCTTAAAGGCAGCCACGAATTTATTGCATGTGAGGAGTGACTTTGACTTCCTGGCTGTTTGTCAAAAAACAAAAAGAAAAAATTGTAAAGTGCGTCTTTTAGATATCTTATATACCTTCCTTTGTTAGCGTCAATTGTGGTGTGTTGTTGTTGTTTCCGTGTTAATTTTTACAATATGGCTGAAATGTTTGTAAACGATGCAACAGCTGTAACATTACACAATTACAATGGTTATAGACTCAGGATAGGAGCAAAGTATCATTTCATTATATGACGTCTTATGTCATGTCATTTCAGGGAAAGCTTCCTATTTCTTGTGCAGTCAAATGTATTGTAAAAATTATACCGTTTTCTACAAAACAGTATCATAGTCACTTGAAATTGAAAGGATTTTTAGACGACACTAATGATCAAAATTGCAAAAAAAAGTAATGTGGCTACTGATGGCATGGCTGATGTTTTGTTATGACACAGAGATGTGCATCTCAAAAAAATTAAATACCAAAGTAGGCACAACATTCATGATTCATCATATCATTTTGAAAAATAACAGCAGGAGCACGGCCACTTCAAACAGCACAATGTTTACGGGCATGGTTCGTATACAGATCTTTGTTTGGAAGCGTTATTTGGGATAATGCATAATATTAGTATGTTGTTGAAAGTGCAGCATAGCGAGAAGTCACTCAATTGTGCAACTTCTTGGAAGAAGCTCTTTCCCTCTAATCTGCATGGACCAAACCAAGAGAGTGTTGCTAAAAATAATTCTTTGAACACGTACTCGCCTTGTTCCTCTGCTCTTCCTTCCTTGTCTTCTCCGTCGCTCCTTTGTGCCTGTTATTCCGATGTCTGTCTTTTCCTCTACATGATTTCTCCTGCTGTGCGGCATGGCAAGAGAAACGGGATTCGTTTGCATAACATCCCATCGGAATAAGAACTCGACTGGCATAGAATTCTGCAACAGCAGGAGTGGAAAACTCCCTATGGCCATCGTCAAACAAACGGAGCCTCAAGTCATAGTCAGGATGATGATGACTGCTCCTATAATAATAACAGTAGTTTTGCAATATTGCATTGTGCATGTATCAGAGAGCATCCCCCTTTCCATGCACATCTTTCTTAAGGAACTGCTTTTTAAATGAATATTATTCTTTTCAGTCTGCCAATATTCTATGGCAGAAAAGGAATGAGGACCACCACAAAGTTTTTGTGTGGAGAGTAGAGAAGCAGAGTGTAGAAGGATGATAGGAGGTCTGCCAATATTTTTCCATTAGTAAAACCTTGCGATTTTTTGAAGCAGTCAAGGGGAACCACGAGAAAGAGAGATCGTTTGCATTTTGTAATTTAGCAGTAACAATCAAGAGCAAGGCCAGGACCATTAGCAGAGAATGACATCGTTCACGCCGTCGACATTCAAAATTCAAGGAAACTTAAAAGTTGAAACTTCTCCCTTGCTCCTTACTTCAAATGTAGTGCACTAAACTAAAATAGATATTACCATTTTGACGACTTCCTCCACCACTTTGCTTCAACGAGAAAGGCGAGGATGGGTTTATGGAGCAAAATGAAATTGCAAAATCCCGTACTTTACTTCCATTGTTATGTCATGCTCACACATTTCCTTCATTGTTCATGGTAATCAGGCTCAAGTTTTATATTGGGAACAGTTGCCAGTTCCATTGAGGACCAGCTTGAGGAAAATCTTAAAGATTTCCGACACACTGGACTCTTTTAATCCAACTTTAGCCGCTTCATTTCACGGCTAGTTTTATTCCTCATGACAAAAATGAAAATTTGCAAATTGCAAATGTCAATGTACAAATGAATAATATTTGTGATTAAAGTTGAAGAGGAAGATTTTCATAAAAAACAATAGTCCAAATGGACAGTTACAAATGACTTGAATGACAGAAATAAGAGTTTTTTGTCTCAAGCTCAAAGCAAGGTTAGCAATGATGAACGGCTTCATTGTATTTTTTCGCAAAAATATGATGTCAACTTGGTTTGCAAAATCTTTGTTCGTGATACAAACATATAAGTGGCGATTAGCCCAGTGAATGCATCTAACGTCCCTGTCACACAGCATCATTATAACTTGCCGTCTCTTCTCCATCTTTAGACTCGTATTTAGTTCGGTCCACCGTTTGACAATCTACGCAGATATATTTTGTCTCGAAAAGATATTTGTCTGTCGGCCGGTTTTGCATGTAACCCTAACTCTTTATTTAATTAAATTATGGAAACTTTAACTCCTTCTTAGTCTCGAAAAGGTCATCAGGACATCATGCGTGAAGTAGGCAGGCAGCAAACCCCAAGCAAACCTGATGATAGGCATGGATGGGCAGATATATTTGCAGGCTTTTCTCTAGTTTCATTTTGGCTATCACATCCCATCACAAGTCATGCAGTCAGTGGCAAGAAAGAAGTTTGTTCAATTTGCACCAACCTCTTTCATCTTTTAAGTGATGGTAATGGTGTGTATTAATGTGATATATATGTGTGCTCATAGTATTGCCTTCGCCTTCATCTATCCATCTTCAACCTACGAGCGTTTTCAGAGAGATGACAACATACTCGCATAGTCATAGACGCCGGTCGTCTTCATTACATATTGGGTTTTTTGTTATTTTTCGAGCTACACCTCCTCCTCATGCGGAGGGTCGAGCAGTTGAGTCGTCTGTCGGAAACAATGTAAGAGCAACAAAGTATGGATGGATGATCTGTAAGATGTGCCGTTGCCTTTGGCTCCTCTCGGTAGAGCTTGCTTCTCGAGATGGAGAACTATTGCATGCATGATGTCATCTTGAATCATGAGAGTTTGAATTGGCTTGCTTGACACTTTTTTTTGCAAGGAAGGGTATAGCAAGTAGATTTTTTGCAAGTAGAAGAAGCACTCGTCCATATTTATTGGTGTGTTGTGTTGTAGACAAACACATCAAGTTTCTCATGATGACGCTCCGTTAGCAATTCAAATATTTCGTCAATTGTATACAAAGTGGGTAGAGAGATGTTCTTTAAATTTATGCTTGCTGCTACCAGCTACCACCAATTGATATTCTGAATGTGCTTCAAAAGCAGATAAAAAAATGATTCTATTGAATTGAACGCTGTTATTTGCACCATTCAGTTATGCACGTTGAATAAAAATGCGGAATGAGATGAATTCTTAGTCATCTTTCCATCCATCCAGCGGGTTATTGATTCTCATCAGCTGTGAAAGGTCATGTAACTTTCCAACAACTGTAGTTTGGCATAAATTGTCAAAGTTTACTCTGCCTTCCTTAACCGCAAAAAATGTTATCGTATCCACTTAATTGGATTTTTCGCGTGGTTTCTACCAAGTGCTCATATCATCATATACCACTCGACGGTATATATACATCAATTTATTTATGGAGGTTCATTGAATCGCACACTTTTGCCGTAATGAATGGTTTTTGCATGAAAGGCATCCGTGGATGATGACTTTCCGTCCGATGCCAGAAAGAGTAGCGTGTCAAGATTTATGACCACAATTAGATACAGACTGAGAGGCGACCTTTTCACAAACTTCTACGTAGGTATCCATACCGAGGAGTAAAGTGGACACACGTGTAATGCAGGAGAATACCTAACTGTTTTCGAGGTTTGGAAGACCAATTTAAGAAAAGAAATGGGGCTAAAAGGATATCGACCGATTGATTACGTAGATTGCGAATACAGAAGATAGGAAGTTGAGCTTCTGCGTCTTCCTCCTAAAAACATTTTTCTTTTTCTGAAATTTTACAAGATCATCTTACAAGACATGTGGGTATTCGTGTTCGTAATGATTTGCACGTTTCCTTTCTCCTTCCATCACTATCATCATTTTGCGAACTTCACCTAAACCATATAATTTAAGAAATACGGTAGTTGAAAAGGAGAAAACTGGTAAAATCCCAAACCATCCTTTTTACCTCCATTCATTCATAAAAACAATGAAGGCTAAGGAGGAATATTAAATTTATTGAAATTATCATTTAAATTGACAAGAAGAGATGCATTGTTACATCATCTTCGCTGTCATTTCAGTTTCAACACGAGGAAAAGAGAAATAAACATGCAACCATCCATAACACTAACAATAAAAGCTAAGCACAGTAAATAAAAAGTCCAATTTAACAATCAACCCTTTTTGCTCGATCACATTTGATGATAATCATATGCACAATAGGAAATTGAAGTGATATCTTTAAGCAAAGTAGTAAAAACGAATCTCTTTGAAATAAATGTGAAGAAACAGTTTCCTCCCAACTTAACTTTGTGATGATGATGCTGATGACATGACACGCATATTGTATGCCTATTATACTGGTTGTAGGACAAGGCACGTCTTGTTGTGGAAGTGGATATTGCAAAAATTATGCAGGCATCCATTCCCTCAACATATTGAGCATTGTGCGATTTAAATTGTTGATTAGCAAGCGGAAACTGACTACCCTTTTTATACTTGAGCATAATTTCTTCCACTTAGCTTGAATGTAATGAAGGCTTTTTATTCTGTAAAGGGATGTCACATGCAATATATCATCATCAGGGAGCAATAAATAAAAAATGAGAGTTGCAAATCTCAATATAGAAAAGAAGCCGTGACCAATATGATAACTATTATTAATATTATTGCATATTAGCCCATAAGGTGCAATCACGCGTTTTGCTTTGTTCGATGGACGGTTGATCAAAGAGGAGCTTTTAATTAGCATAATGGCCCATTGTTGACAATTGTTTTTTAGCAATTCAACATCATCTTGGAGTTGTTGTTGAAAGAAATGAAACTTGTTATCTGTTAGTTCCTCTTTATGTTCAAAGACTCGTCACGTCACTCAATTTATTCTTTACAAATTTTTAACCCTTGAAGACTTTCTGCACCTTTGGAGCAGATGAAAGAAACCTATTGATCATTTGAAAATGACATCATCATCATTTTTTCATGCAATCCAACGTAATAAAAATAAATATCAGGTAGAAACATCTCGTAATGGAATGTTGTCTGCGTTTAAGTTATTGTGAACTGATGTCGTAAAGAGAGCGTGGAACGTCGTTTGACATGACGTATTCTTCGATTATGTAATGTATGCTCAGGTGTGCAATGTTATCCCATCCTGATTTGATGTAGGTTGAGATTGTGAGTCGGCTTCAGCATCAGAAGAACCTTTTGTAATGTTTCTTGAGGAAATGCGCTCGATTGAAATATGGTTGGTTGGGGAAGTATGCGTGATGAAACTGAGATTAGATTAATTTTCAAATACGTTTTTAACGCTCCTTTTTTACTGTGGTGTGGCGTGCCTTTTCATCTCAATAAAAATCTTACAATTATATAAAAGTCCTGACTCAGGATGTTAACGGGTAACTAAAAAGCAGTAATGTTCAATACCACTTTTCATTGTTCGTTTAACCTTACATGAGTAAACGATTTCTGTGAGGTTGTGTGCTCAGCATGAAACTGTAAGGAACATGTCCGCTTTTTATATCGTCATCATTAAAAGGCACTTATTTTTATGCTTTGTTTGATGAAGGCTGGGTCGTCTCGTGGTTAAAGGTGTAAACCCAACTTTAAAACGTATTTTGGATTGCTAAATATGCTGTTAACATTAGGGACAAATGAGATGCTGATAGTTAGCGCCGCTTCGTTTGTTATCCTTATTGGTATTTATTTGGAACCATATAGGTTAATTATCGTTTTCTCAAGGTGATCTGATTTGGTAGATTCTAGAAGAAAATGAAAGTCATTCGTTAATAAAATGTTTTATTTTTTGTTGCAGCTGCCGGAGCATATGTAACACTGACAGTGAAGCCTTCTGATTTGATCAGTATGCCTGGAGTCGGTCTTATCGGTGGGAATGGCGGTCGGCCGCATGATCGGGTTACAGCACCCCTTCCCGTCAACGTAAGTCAAATGCTTCTTTACAATGATAGTTATAGCTAAACCCTTTTATGATGATACCCACTTTTTGCATCCAATGTGAACTATGGAGCAACACGTCATAAACACATAATTGTTTTGCTATTACAGCATTTTTAGTTAGTAACCATTAAACGATCCATTTCCATTTCACGCTCGCTTTCCTTTTATTTCGTTGCTATTTGCAAAACAAGAAACATTCTACACAAAACAGTGTGAATGTGAGTATCCTAACTTTAGCTTCTACTCATAAACGCTGGGTCGTAAAGGACTATTTTTACACTTTTTTAATGTCTTTTTACTTTTCCTACTAAATGATGAGTTTAAATGCCTATCCCATTCAACGCTTATTTAACTTTTCCCCACCTTCCTTCTATGAGTGGAGGAAAGAGCATATATTTTTAGTATACCCTGGTGGTGGTTTAAAAGCCGTATGTATCGAGTTTTTCAGTACGTGCCAGGCTTGAGCACATTTTGTCCTCTGTGTACTAGTTCAAGGTTAATGCAGTCTGGAGGGGCTTCATTCACTGTCTTTTCAGCTCTCTTGGGTTTTTGAAATTTGCTAATTGAGCATGTGTCTGCTGACTGGGATCTGCATGCAAATGCAAAGAATATATTAGATGCATGTTATCTCCTAATCTGTATGAAACATCTGCGCTTTGATATTCAATTTCAGGAGTTCCATGCAAGCTAATGATAGAAATATGCCAGCTAATGTGCTTCGCATTGCAATGATGATGATGATGCTAGGAACTCCTTTGTGGGTTGAGCCCTGTTTTGTACATAACTGACACTGAAATAGTCTACATTGACGGTTGGCGTCGCTTTTCATTAGTAAAATTGCAATGGTAGTGTAAGAACAATTTATTTTGTGGAAAAAATGAGTCACTTAATTCACTTAAAATCCCATTTACAAAATAAATGCGTAGTGATAAAGTCATGAATACATTAAAGGTTTCATCGTGGGTTAATAAAGTGAAAAGTCTTGTTGTAATGTGCAGAATGCACATTTTTAAATCTCTGACTGATCTCACACACAGATGCAGCGCTTATGGCAATGTGGCGATAGTATGACAGGGTATAATAGATCATAAAGATGCAGTGCAGTATGGTATGACGTATGATAGCAGAAGAAGTAATGGTTTTTAAAATAAACAAATGAAACTGATCTCCTACTAAAACCAAGACTGGAACAACCAACATGCATTCTCTCCTGCTCACATGGGGTTTCTCAAGAGATGAAATTAACATGTTATAACACATATTATTCAATGCAATGGCGCTTGTCTTGTCAGTAGGTAAATGGGTAGCAAGAATTTTCCCTTTTGGCAACAATAGCTTAAGCTGATGTCATCAAGTTTTTTTGGGATTCAGATTATATTTCATATGCGATTCAATGGGCAACCGTTCTAAGCAATATAGAATGTATGTTTGAGTGCCAAAATAATTTTGCATGCAAAACCAAGCTATATGCTCTTTAATGATGACGCTTATACCTACATTAGTGACAGTATTTTCTTTTCATTTTGATTGAACAAGCCATCGGTGCACAGAGAGTTCGTGCGCAAAAATGTGTAACACAATATAATAGCCAGTGCAATGCAACCAACGTCGAGTTTCCTTTTTCAAGTAGAAATCCTAAAAAAGCTGAGTATGATGAATGTATAAGTTCACAGTTATGATTTTCCATGTCTTTTAACAACTGTGACAACACTTCACGTCGTCATTCTCACATTTTCCCTAATAATTTTCCGTAATCACATGGAAGGAAAGTAAAAGGATATGGTACAAATTATATATTAGAGAATAGCTTATAGAATGTATTTTTATGTGTGTATATGACACAAATACGTCACTTTTAGTTAAGCACACGCTGCACCTGCTGCCAGAACTGTAGAAATGGGGAAGTCTATAAATTTCAAAGGGAAATGCTCAAATGACGTTGTGAACTTCTCATTAGCAGCGTTGCTTTTTGAAGCAGAAAAGGATCACACGGTTTTTTATATGAACGGTGCAAAAAATTAAGAGAAAATTTGGTCAGTGAGATGGCCATTGCACGTTTGCTTGTAGGGATATTCGCGCAAATTATGTACGATACTGTAATCATGACACGGTCATGGCTTTATTATTCATGATTACAAATGCCTCTAAACAACTATAGACACATCACTTCAAATCAGTTGTACACGTTTACCTTACGCTGAATGAAATGAAAAGTGTGAAAAACTGACATTGACAAATCAGTGGTCAATATGAGATTTTTTACCACAGAAAAACTATGAGATCGTGCCATGTTCAGAAATCAAACCACATCTCATTGTCTACATTCTACAATTGACAATGACATGCCTAGTTGTAGGCTTGGTTGAAGTGAGCTTTATAAACAAAATGCAAGGTCTTTTTAGAAGTATTGTTTGGTGGCTTTTTTAATATGCTCCACATCAGTTGCATTTATTCGCAGCTTTCTTTCACCTCAAAATGGAGATAATGCATAGATTTGGTAATGTCAACAAATATGATAATTTCTCTGGTTCATTGAATCATTTCTAATGCTTGTCTGTATATTATACAAGCTGACAACAGTGACATGTTGATCTCGACCAGTTTTCGCTCACAAAACCAAGTTTTTGCACGTGTTTGCAGTTACGCCTTTTATAGAAGAAGAATAAAAGAAGCAAAACTCGAAACATATTAGATGTGTACCTGATGCCATTTTATGGGCTTTTTGTCTAAGCCAGGTGAAAATATTTTCGATTTTGTGGCTACTATGCTGAGTGAATGTTGCTAAATGCAAAGAAAGTGAAAACAATTATTAGAAAAAAGTGTTGAGCAACAACAGCATTTCTTTTCGTGTGCACACAGCTCCAGTGTAAATGTTGATATTTGAATATATCTTTAAAGTAATAAGCTTATTGAGTAACCCGATGCTAAGCACACAAAGCATAATTTGGCAGTGTATAAAAAGCTAAAAATGAGAATTTGAGAATGAGTAATGATGTTTATTTTGTAAATTGCAGTCAGAGATTCAACAGCAGCTGCAAGGGAACAAGCTGCGAACCCTTCAGGCAATGCGTGACAAAGCCCAAGCGGATGTGGAAAGACTGTGGAAAAAGTATGAGATGTCACAAAATCCTCGTGATATGAGTGACTTTGAGAAGGCGCAGCAAGGGCTCAAGAAAATTGAAAGCCAGATGAAGACCTTCCGGCAAAGCACTCCTAATTTACAAGTAAGCTTATTTTGCAAATTTCATACTATTATAATTCTTGTTTGTAAAGGAAACACACGTAATCATGTAGCATCCTTCGTCCTACACATGGTGCAATAAGCCCACGCGTCGTGTGTTGTTGCTACCAAACCAATGCGAATATAAAAATACCATGCATATTATTATTATTCAGCGTGGTTTGGCAATAACAATATTCTTCATTCCATACGAAATTCCAACCAAGCCTCCATTGTAATTTAAATTTAGTTAACATATTACATTATAACAACCCTTGTGAATGATGAAAGAACTATTCAACGATTTGATAATCTCATTCTTAGTTTTGCCCCCTTTACCTTACTCTTCATTATCTCTGCGTGGTGTCTTTTTGGAGGCGACATTTTGCCAAGAAAATAGCTTCTCATTTCATTCCTGATCATAATTATATGATAACAAAAATGTCAAGATGATTTGATTAAAAAGATATTACATATGAATAGGAAAACATTTGTCACTGACTTGCTGTGTATGTTTGATTGTGATTTGCTACAAATTAAGTAGGAATATTATGGAAGGGCCTTGCACTCTTAGTGAAGTTTGTGGTGCCATGCCTTGCAAAAGCCTTGGCTTTGACTTGATCAGCTTCAATTGGATTCGTGTGGCTTTGGCTGGTGAGCGTTGATTGCTGGTGCTGTCGCTTTAGAGAAGTATCAGATCCCATTTGCATTGTAACTTGATGAGAATGATGAACATTTTAAAATGAAAATTTTAGACCTTAATTAAAATTTATTGTGAAGTGATGCGGTTGTAGGTCTATGATATACTGCCAACAGCGTGATTATTGCATGACATTACATTAAAGTCACATACATTCTTTATCCGCTTATATAAAAGCTGAGGCTGCTGTCATCTGAATCTGAATAGAGGCAAAATTCGTTTCATACTGAAATGAGGAAGGTAAACGTGCAAAGACTTGGCGATAACTTTACGCACCACCACCAACCATGATGATGATGGTTTACTTTTTTTAGTGCTCCGTGTCGTGGAACTCGTGGGTTGCCTTTATTCATGCATATTAAGTAATGTTTTGCGAGTGTAGACTGTGTGAGTATAAAAATCCCCACTTTTGAATACATCTGCTGTTTTGGATTTGGATGCTGACACCGAAATTCACTTAAGCTTCCAATAATCCACCGGGCGTTGCCTTTGTGGCGTTATGGATTTTTTTACTACGATTTTAATTTATAAACATTTCCATGTGGTGGCAAAGACGGAGAGAAGGAAGGAGTTTGGTACACGAACAAGCCGAGATGAGGACAACGTTTAAAATTCATGTGGTGATCACGTTTCCTACAGGGTGAAATTGATTCGATTCTTTTATCCGAGATGAAATATTACTTTCATTTGCTTACACATGTTGGCAGAGCAAATTTGAAATGGGTTTGAATTGAATTACAGTTCGGGGGACTCATTATTGGTGACTTTGATTTGAGTAAAAAATAATTTGGAGTAATCAGTTGCGGTTGACTGAACTCGTTTCTTCTGTGTCAATATGACGCCGTCTGCATTGAGGAATTTGGACCCCAATAAATATTCAAGATTTTTTTTCGTTCTTTTCGTGTGCGTTTTCAATGCGTATACTTTTGGAAGCCTTTTGTTTTTATGTTAATACTCTTACCAACCCATAATAGATATTAATGCACCCTTTCCCTTTCTTAAGTAATTTATTATTTTCTCCTGGTTCATAATATTGTTATTGGCGCATTCTATGCATTTTATCCCGTCACTTAAAAACGCATTAATTGATAATGAATGTCGAATGCATATGTACCAGAGGAAGCTTTTTAAAACTAATGAAATCAATTAAAACAAGTCTTATGCAACAACGCCCGATTTGTGTTAATGAAATATCCGGACGAGGAAAAAATGTAGAAATGCAGTCACTTAAAAATGCTACGAGTAGTGCATCATCGAGTAAGATTAAAAGAAAGCTCAACCACAAGCCTTGAGTAAAAGTAAAGCAAAGATTTGGATGTATATTTATATTCCCCAATGGCCATCGTTCAAAATAACTTTTAAAGAGTCGAATTGAAATGAGCATCATGCAGCAGCATCACATAAATGAATAGAAATTGAATGAATTTGCTTTTCATTTTAATTTGTTCTATTCATACAAACAACAGCTACAACAAAAGTAGAATAAGTTGGAGAGTGTATAAATAAGTGTACTTTGAAAGCACGTGCATCGCACCACAGCCACACCATACCAGATAGACCCTAATTTGAAAGAGTTGAATTTGAATAGAAAAGGTTTCGGTTTTTACTATTCATCACACGGGTATAAATATGGTAAAAGAGATTAACACCACATGCACCCATTTAGTTCAGTGTGACTCTCATGAATTATGAGCTGCTGCTCCGAGGGATAAAAAAATCAAAACAAAAGGGCCAAGGCCATAAATTTCAAGCACTTGCTTTGATTGCGTGTTTGTAAAACCAGCAGTGTGCTAATACAAAGAAAGGAGTGGAGATAAAAGGGATGAACTGGAATAACTGCTGAGAGTAGAATATGAATAGCAGTTGGATCTTAGATTTTGGTGGTTGTATATTTGTCCGCTTAGCTTTACTTTTCTCCAAGTACGATTTAGATTTGATATCTGTACCTTTTCTTTTGTAAGTAAAACGTCACCAAATATTTTGTATAGATTTAAAAAATAACACTATGTATCAGGTAAATGTCCGTGCTGTAATGTGGTTTTATGTAGTTGTTAAATGTCGTCGTTTCTCCGATAGTTTTTGTTTTTGCGTAGTACAATAAAAAATTACTAGTTTTCTAACCATCATCCCTCATACACTTATGTATACTTTGCATGTTTTGAATGCCGGATGAATGAGCTCTGCATGTATTCCCACAGCGCTTTGTATTTGACTGTCACTCCGAAAAGGACAAGCGGAGCGCGTTCAGTTCACTAGAGATTCAATTGTAACTTCAACTAAGTCTGTAGTAGTTTTCAGTGGAAAATTTGATGCGTGCTGTTTCATGCGTTGTCCTTGTTAAAAAGACGTTTACGAGCGACTAGGAAAAGTACATATATTACTCTAGTAAAGCAGGAAACCTTTGCTCCACGCCACCGTGATTTAAATTTACGACTTTAAAATTCTTTGTACTGCTCTCAGAATGACATGACATGTAGCCCCAATTCGCGTTTGCGTGCTAGTGCCAGACACAGACAAACAGTGCCGATTCGAATGTGTTATGTAATGGCTGTCATCGTTTTTATTGCAACAGTTCAAATTTCGTTTTTCTACACTCTCAATTTCTTTCGGCCTTCAATGCGCTCATCGGCAGTTCAAGCGGCATGTTTACCAATTAGAAATCATGGCTTCCGTCGTCACTTCCAGAAAAGCCTTACTATTCTTTGTTACACGATATCATTACATAAACATGAGGATGATGATCTTCGAAATTGAGCTGGGAAACGTATTTACAATGGAATGCGTTGATGAAGCGAGAGCAAATACGAAATTTGAAACCATATGGGGTAAAAAAATCGCAATTAGAAGCGAGAAGAAAATATTGAACAACAGCTTGACGTATGCATGTTCTGAGAAAGAGTTTTAGAATTTATGGCTCATTTCCTTCCACTTGAATTTTTAGGATCAGAGCCCGAACGGCTGCAGTACATCTTTTTAATGACTACAAGCTCCTCGTGCACTCGTCTGTTGTGAATGAAAGTTATTTCAATTACAAATTGGTTTGAAGCTGCTTATAATCTATGCTTTGCATTCGAATTCAAATTTTCAAGGACAATGTTCCACTAATTTAAATACGTTGGAAATACATCTTTCAACTCCAATATAAGGAAAACCAGTCGGTTGTTAATTTTGTACTTAATACAACTGCTCAACCGTGGTTAATGACATTTTGATAGTCATCGCTTAAAAGTTATGGTTCTGTTGTTTTCTATATTTATTCATGAAATTGCTTTACATCTTTCACTTTCCTCAATGCAATCAGAAAACAATTTGCTTGAAGCTTGGCTACAGACTTTTCGACTGCGATTAATTGTTCGATGCTTCCAAAATTGCACATTCCATACTAAACAGATTACAAGATCATTATCCGTTTAGCAGGAAAAGCTTTTGTGCTTATGTTATGTAATGTTTGGAAAGTACGTTGAGAGTGTTAATGCACGACTGTGATTCAATTGTGGCTACTAGTGTCTGGCTGTCTGAATGCATTTGGTGTGTGTGATGCTTTGGTGGTGGTTGCACTGACAGAATTGATAAACGATGTGTATAGCTTAATTCTTGGGACTGTCATGATGTAAAATGAATCATCAGAGAATGCAGGCATCTATACGTAAATACGCTGTCATAATGGCTAAACAACACACAGCTCAGACGCACTACAAAAACTGTTTGTTGTACAGTAGGGTTTTTCTGCATAATGTTGTGAATGATGCACAATGTGTAATGTATACTCGCATGATGATAATGACGGGATGGGGTACAACATCTTCTTTTTAATATGCAATGCACACAGTATTAACTAACCGGAAGTCAGTGCGTCAGTTTATCAATTCACTTGTCAGTTTCTGGGTTGGATGGATGGATGGATGACTGGGCGAGGAATATATGATTCCTGTGTGCACACAACCAACAGCCATCATATATTACATCCATCATGAAATGAATGATGATGATGTTGAATTTAGTTTCTTTAACTTTGCTCTGCCCTCCTCGCCTCCACCTTATAAGATTTATTATTAGCTGCCAATAAACAGTGATTCTTTTTTAAATACTCTGTTTGATTTATTTTGAAAGTTATGGTTGCATACATTAGTTGAAGCCAGGCAGTCTCGCTTGGGTTTATGTCAATAAAACGAAGCCCCAACTGGTAAATTCTTTTTCCAAAAATAACATGAATTTGGATGAGATAATTATATGGACATGGGAAGAGTAATATGGGCTTGAGCATTTTAGGTTATTGGGTGTAATGTTCTGAATTATTCAGTGATATTTTGTGTCAGTGACAAGCAGATGTGAATGTGTATTGTTATTTGGATTTGTGACCAAAGATTATATAGTTAACAACACAATTTGAGTTGGCAGTGACATATGTATTTCTTGGCAAATGTGGAAGGAAAAAAAGATTTGAAGTTTAACTGAAGGTTTATTTGCCTTGTACTTGAACTTCATTCAGAGAAGCTATCTTTCTTTTGGCAAACGGCATGATTATGTAGTTGGCTACTTGTGTTATTCTTCCCACGAGAATTCACTGAGTTGCTAATTTTTAGTAATAAAAACATTTAAACAAGCAAACGCTGAAGATGAATAAGAAAAATTATGTGAAGCGAACTTCGTGGAAGGTTACGGTCATCAATTTTACCTTTCCCAACCTCTTCTTGATATTATCTTTATTTCCGTTTTGTAATTTATAAAACCATCATAATTTCTATATATCTTGATTCTTCCTATTTTCTTTACGGTCTTGTTTTGGTATTCTCATTTTATGCTAATTTTAATGGTTTGGTTTTTTTTGGTTTGGTTTGGTTTTTATGGAAAATTAACAGCTTCACGCTCCAGCTCCTTTCAATTCCTATCCTCATAATCATCAGTCGGTGCCATTTCAGCCATATCCCCACCTCGTCAATTCTCCAATGGGACCTGTCATCGGAGCTCCACCGAGACACAGGAATCCTCTGATTGCCCAGTCTTCCGTGCCTTCCTACGAAAACGTGAGATGGGGAGATGGAGACGAGCCACCACCACTTCCGCCACGCTCGTACCCACATGCCACTACATCCCCTTATCCACCGCCACCTCCATCTTCGGAACATTCAGCGTATCATCCGCCACCTGGATATTCACCTCATGATCCTCTAGCTCAGGTATACCCTGGTGGATTTCATGGAGTAGGGTATCCATTACATTTTTCTTCTTCTTCTCCCTCTCCAACTAACAGTCTGTCCGGATACGGACTCTGTAAAAGTTACTCTTCTCCTTCTTCAACTAATCACAACCATTTCGACGTAAGTTATGAATATCTCCACAAATTTCGATGAAATCCAATGAATGAGCATGCACGGACGACGGCGACTTCGAGATGGTCTCATCTTTTAAAAAAACTTACTTGACAAATCTCTTTTAATCCGACTTTATTAACAATGATGAAAAACTCTTCTCTTTGACTATTCCGCTTTTACCGAAAACTTCTATTTATCTAGCTAATTTGTAATTTGCAATGTCATGAAGGATGCAGTTGGCAGATCATTATCTAGTCAACAAAATACTATAATCCTTCTAGCAAAAAACAAACTCAGTTTCTGATTTCAACAAAAATCCCCAAAACTGACAATGGTTTCATGCAAAATTTTACTATTTGTCCTTGAATTTAATGAGACAGGATTATAATATGGCCACAACTACAAATGATGATGAGTGATGATGACTCATCTATAAAAAGTTGTATGCAAGTGCAGCAAGCAACAAGAGCTCTACAAACATTTTCGTCAGGAGGTCCTTTTTACATGCGATACTGGCCATAATAAAATAATCATTTTTTATCCTTGAATGAGAAACGGCCAGAACGTGCGGTCATCATCAAAAACCTACTACTAGCCACTACAACATGTGTATATTTTTGGTTATGTAAAAATTTAAAAAAGAGTTGAAAAGTAAATGGCAAGAAAACAAGTTCTCCTTTATGTTTTACTACCTCTTAAATGCAACTCACTATAGTTGTTAGAAGCTAAAAAGTGCAGTTGATTTTTTCTTTGAGTTGAAATGGTGTTTGATGATGTCCAAGTTGTGATTATGGATTATTTATCTTCGTCATTTTTTACTTTCTATGACGCAATGCAATGCTGGATGTGTTTGTAGAAGAAGAAGAAGAAGTGTATAGTTTATAGTTAGCTTTAATATGCAGATCCAGAACCCAAACGCCTCAACTCTGAGGCAGTTTTTTTGGACTGTTTGCTTTGCATTTTAGACACCATGTAGAGTTTGAACTTCCAATCTTAGTGTCCACTCTTCTATGAGCCTCCAAAGGACAAAATTTTATAGCTTGTCTATCTTTTTTTAATAGTTCGCAAGTTAGTGATAATTTTTAATCGTTTGTGCTACATTGACATGTAATTCCACTTTCTATCTACTATTCATTGATTGTATCAACAACATGTCTGCAACTTCCTTGTGAATATCACGAACTAGTGGTAAACTGACTTCCAAACCGACTCCAATTCCACTTGGGTGGTGACACAACAACACGTAATTTGGTTGGCTTTTGTGTTTGTGGGCTGCCAAACATTTTGTCAGCTCTGAAAAATAAAGACTCCCTTTTCCTCCCAGTTTACCTGAACGACGCATGTTGTTGTAGAGTCTCTCGAGAGTGTAATTTAACTCCGATTTTGATTCAATTTTTTCCAGATGGTGAACAACAGCAAGCTGTGCAATACCAGCAGTATGAGTTCCGGAAGCCATCCTATGCAGCAGACACATCACCGAGCCAAGTCCAGTCCAGATCCGGTTGCGATGCAGAAAGCTCTGAGCTGTGCGGAAGGTAAAAAATGCTTTTTCTTCTCCGAATCAACGGTTTTGGTGAAAGTTTATCTGCATCTCTCGGAGTCTGGAGAGTAAAAGCACGTGAGTGGAAGTGGAGGAAAGATTTGTACGGAAGTGCAACAGAAAATGAGAAAAAAAATGTTTATAGGATTAGCTTTTGTAGAACCAAAACAAGTTGTTTTGCAAACAATCTGCGTGCTTTTCTATAAAAAAAATGCACGTTGGAAATTTGAAAATTTGGATAGTTTGGTAAACTAAGTTTGCTTTAGTTTATTGACAAAGACAAACATGTGATTAGGAAGAAGAAGAAGTTTACTTATTTGCTCATTCATCGGCCTAACCTAGTTAATTAATATTTAAAGCGTTTGTTGTTCAAATATTTATGTCTTGAGTCTATCTCATTTTTAAAGTTTTTGCTCATCAACTTACGTGCCAATTTATTAAAACTAGTCAAATTTAGATCTTTAATAGTGTAAAATCGGTGTTTATCTTGTGAATTATTAAATTGAAATAGAATGTGAGTCAATTTTATCCATGCAGTCAGGGCTCGGCGTCCAAATTTGCCCCCCAAGCAGACCGCTCGGATAAAGGCTAATATTCAGTCTTTGTGCCTACAGCTTGGGTAGCTGTATCGACCTCTGAACTTTCGGTTGACATTACATACTAATTGAATACATAATTCATGCTCCCACAATGAGATGGCGCAAAATTACTTAACATGTTAAGCTTACCTAACGTGGCGCCACACCGCAGGGGAGCATGAATTATGTAGTGGGTGAGCACTTGGTTTGGTAAAAAACTGCAGACGGCAATACTGCTACAGACGCCTGCGGCGCAAAGACCGAGTTTTATCCTTTAGCTGCCGGACCGTGATTGGAGTGCATATTTGCACTCCGGGGTTGCTAATTTGAACGCTGAGCCCTGACTGCCATATACGGTGTTGCATGTTAACAATGGAGTGATGTGATTTTCATCAATTAATGTGCCATTTTTTATTGCATTGCAGGGTCTCGACGCTCAGACTCTGTTAGTGATCTGAGTAAAAGCAATAGCCTTAATTCCAAATCGCGTTCTTCCACTGCCTGGGACTCGATTGACTCGACGAACCACCTCAGTCCTCCAGGAAGTCCGCCACCTCCTTATGGAAGACATAGTGACAATGACAGTAGCGGATTTGGGGATGATAGTCACACACCTAGTGGCAGCGTAAGAACTTATTTTACTTTAAATAATTCAGAGCAGGTGAACTTAACCATTAATGCGTGGGCTCTGTTGTTTTTTCGTGCAGGTAAATATTTCCAATCTTGACATTTTCACGTCAAAGTTAATTGGAGGTGCCTTGGGTCGGCCTACCAGCAATCCAGCTGTTGACATAATCTCAATGGAGGAGGATGATGGTCTTTGTTCAGGAGATTTGGCCCTTCCTGTAAGTTAATCAGAGCAAGTTTTACAGATTATATGAAAAAATAATTGGAAAATTCAAGTAACGTGTTATAATTGAATTTTTACAGACGAATCTATCAGGAAAACATGGGCCGTATAGTAGTCTTTCTAAACTGTTGGAACACAACGCACATTTAGCAGTCTTTATAAATTATGTGATAGATAATAGACTAGACCCTAGTAGTTTGGTAAGAAGAATCAAACAATTTTAACCATTAGACTAACTCTCTACAATAGAATATTGTCAGAATTGAAGTTTAATATGTCATTTTTTCTTTCTCTAGCTTTTTTATTTAATTACTGGCCTAAATTTAGAAGATGGTAACGTTAAGGAAATGAAAAGATGGTGTTACGAAATCCATTCAACTTTCACAGCGCCTGGGGCAGTAAGTGGTATTAGTAATTGCTATGCTTTATCTTGTTGTACTGTATTTAATACCATAATAATTTAACTACTTTTGTGTTTTAGCCCCTTCTTATTCCTAAAGTCGCTGAAAACATTGCGGCAGAGATTGACGAAGGGCTGCTCCATGAATCCGACAAAGAGGAGATGATGCGACGGGTAATTACCATGCAATATTTAAAAATATTTAACCACAAAAATGTTATGTGGGGCTAATGGTATTAACGAATTATTAAAAAACAGGTTTTCAGGAAAGCGAGGCACAAAGCTAGAGAAGAAATCAACAAGCAATTGGAGGAGTTTTGTAATAAACGAATAGCTGGTTTGGGAAGTATGTTTGGCCCACCAGATAATCAGCTAGAAGAAAGTATTAATGACCCTGCAAAGCAGCTGAAAATCGTGGAAACATATTTACTCCCTCGTCTAGATCAGTTCTAGTAAGCTTAGATTACTTTTGTGTTGTAATAATTTATTTTGTTAATAATTGACACAGCAATTTTTAACTTTGATATTCAAAGTTTAAATGTTTACTATTTCAGCGAGGACTACGACAAGAATTCTGACGATAGAACTTTGGCAATCGTTAATGCAATAGCTACGGTCTTAATTAAACAGTTTGGTGTTCGCAGTCAACAGTCAGCTAACTCTGTGATTGAAAAGTGTGCAAGTTTTGTATCAAAGGAAAAGTCAATTCGATCAAAACTTATGAGCAAACACACAAAGAAGGTGAGCAATCAAATAGAAACCTGGAAAAATGTTTTCAGCGATTAATCACGAACTGATTATAAATAATTTATGCATTTGAATTTCAATTTAGGTTACCCTCAATGGTCATCATCTCACTCCACAGTACTACTTCCTGTACACAGAGTGCAATATCTGTTCCAAACTATTGTGGGGAGTCGGACCTCAAGGATTTCAATGTGTGGATTGTCATGTTAATATTCATCGGGGGTGCATGAGCCTGATTCAGGACAACTGTTTGGGTACAAGTCAACGCAAGGAGAAAACTAACGACAAGTTTTGGAAACTGAAAGAGAGAATAAGACCAGTTCAAGAACAACGAAGAAGAAGTGAGAATAAATATAGATACAGACGTATTTTTCAAAACATTGTACAGTTTACGGTTATAACTTGGCTATCTAATTTAATTTTGAAAGTGATTATATGTATGGTGAAGTGTGTTTTTGTAGGGGAGACCAGTCCATTTTTTGAACTAATACAGATAACACAGTAATAAAGTTAAATCAAATAAAGTATTAAAGTTTGAGTTCCGGTCATTTAAATAAAGAATGGATAGGTGAAAATGTCATTTAAAGGCAGTTTAGTGCAGCTGGAGTTGATAAACTTGAAATAAAAGCTTTTCTCTTCTGGATAAAAAATAGTTTATTGTGGTTGTGTTAAAATCGATCTTGATTTATATTTTCTGTAAATTCCAGTTAACAAAAAGAATTCTGACGAGTTTAATTCAATGCTTTCGTCGGGAGATCTGGATCCAGGTAAGATTTTTTTCCATACTTATTTCTGCTTCTTATTCATGATTGCTGACATTTTATGCTGGTGTCCCAAAAATCATTTTCCATATCCATTAAATCAAACTCAAAAGGTATGTATCATAAAAATGATTGCCATCAATTTTAGCAAAATGGTGAAGATTTTGGGACGCGTTTGCTACCACTGTATGGCATTGCTCATTACATCATTACTTTGGTTTTATAGTAAATTTAAGTAAACTACATTAACAATTGATTATGATTTCAATGATTTGTTAGCAGTTGTTGAAAAAACATGTTGATGTGCTCAGTAAGTGGGTTTAATAGGAGTACATGTGCGATGTTACTCTTTACTAACAATAAGACATATATGTACGTTACATGAGAGGTTACAATGTAGACTCTTTCCGGTTCAAAATCTATCAAAGAAGTCGTTTGAGTTTATTGCAACATCATCGCATTGCATACTTGAAATTCGCATGGTTTATAAAATCCAACCAATATGCAAAAGAAGAAGGTAAATTTTGTTACCTGAGGTAGAAAATAAATTCGCCAGTAGAAAGAAGGAACCAAACATTTTTGCATATCAATGCACATAGGAAGGATGAAGTAATAATTTGCACTCCACAAGAACACGTCTATTGGAAAGCTAACAATAAGCATGTCATGCTCTATTCATGACTTTGTTTGAGATAAAACAGAAATAAAGGATGCTGGCTGGGTCATGTGTCATATCCTCGCGAGTGTTTTTACCTCAATTTTGATCATCGTCAGCCAGCTCAGTCTCTGTCTGTGGTTTCTTTACCGATATTATAATACGAAAAGAAAGATACAGCCGTTGTAGTAAAGGAACATCGCAATGCTTGCGTCATTCGTTATTATATGATCAGCATAATCTCTTTTGTGAATATTTTCTCGTTATTTGGTAATCTTAGGAAGAAAATCTGCTGTAAGGATTTGCAATTTCTTGGAAAATAGTTTTTTTCAAACCTCATTTCGGAGCTATCACATTATTTTTTTCTTGGGGTTGCAGTATCTTTAGTAGAGCAGTGAGAAGATTGCTATTGTGTTGCAGCACTACATTACATATTTCATATTCAAATGACCCCCTTGGTAAAATATTGATTTTACTTTACTACACACAATTGAAAGTTTAAACTGAAAGGAACAAAATTGGTTTGCTAGTCACCTAGTCGAAGGTTGAAAACATTTCGTAACAAAAAGAATGGGCTTGACATACTTTGGTGTACTTTCACCACATTATCTATTTTAGTCTGTTTTTGCACAGGTCAGGAAAAATGAAAATGTGAAATATTCATGGCATCATACTGTAGATTTTCATTCTGACATTTAATAATCATACCATCTCAACGACTAAAAATCAATTGGAAGCATCTTCTTGAGTATTAGGAGCAAAATAAAAGTTATGTTCTTCTCGTATGTGATCATCACGTTAGGTTACATCCGAGATTAAAGTTTGCGTTCTAAAATAATGCAGTGACAGTGCTCGTAATGAAGCAGAACAAGCAACCCATCCTTCCTTGCAGTAACAGTGGTGTGGTGAGAGTAAAGTAGATTCAAAAGAGCTAGCTCGACTCTAGCGCAATACGCATTGTGTAAGCCGTACATGAAGAAAATGATCTGGAAATCAAATGCCATGCATGCAGCAGCAGAGAGAAAGCAAAAAGCAACCCTCCTCATGTCCCTGTTTTACTGTTGCTGTTGAATGTTAGCTTAGTACATTAGATACATGCAATGTAAACTCATCAAATTAAAGCTAAAACGTGGATTTATTTTGTGGTAGCACTTCCATTTTTGATCGATAATGTTGTGGATATGATAATGTTGACATAAAGGAGTGTCGTATTGTAACGATTTTGGTTTGATTTTTATGTTAACTTGTCACTTTTATCGGGGATATTGGTATTGATACCCTATTAAAATACGTTGGTTTTGATGATACGGGCTGTTAGGTGGAGATTTTGGGATCATGTACTCTTTAGCACAATCGTGCATATCAAACAGGATGGAAAAGTGAAAGTTTGAATTGTACGTGATATGTAGTTCCGTTTGTTTTCACAACACGTCGAGTAAGTTATAATGTCATTGGAATCATGATCATAGAATTCACTTGTAAACCGAGGCTTACGCTTCCTATATATATCTTTCTTTCATTATCTTCCTCAGCTGCAGCAGAGGAATTGTTATTACTTTTGTGTGTGCCACTCGATTCATATCTTTTTCGTTTCCACCATAATGATTCTGAAGGGGGAACAATGGTAATTTTCTTAGTTTTATGGTTCTGATCTGTATTATCGTGTGTGTTATATGAAGCTGACAGTTTTTTTCCTTTCTTTTCTTTCATTTCTTCAACATGTTCATGCATAAGGTGCTGTGTCAAGTTTTCCATCTCCAGCTCTCAGTTCAGTTCAGGCAGCTCTGGAAGGAAAAAGAAGTAAAAAGCATCGGGTTGTGTTATAGGAGAACTATAATAGTAGCTGGTGCAATGCCATTTTTATTCTTGCTTCCCCTTCCTACTTACTTTTTTCCCTCTACGACTTACGCAACGTTAAGTAAGAAAAAAACTGAAGAATATTCCCCTTTCTCTTCCTCGTTGTACTTCACTTCTTTAACAGTTATCTCCTGCACATCGGCTCACTAAACTTATACTTTTCTCCTCTGACAGAATGGTGAAACTAGCTTTGCCTTCCCACACCGGTAAAGCAATTGCCTGGCAAATGCTGTGAAATGGGTACTGTTGTGGTGCCACTGCTGTGTGGATGCATACATATAACGATAGGCACACAAAAGGCTATATTTTAACTGCATAACATTTCCTTCGTGGAGAAAAGAGGGGGTAAAGCCTGAGACCGGGCATTCTATCCGAAGATAGTAGTGGAGGAGTAGTATAAGCAATTCGTGAGCAAAGCATATTATTATTACATACATGTAGCCGGATCGAAGGGGATACTAGGCGCTTGTGCATATAGTTTTACTACTTCTACTCCACAACCTTGTCCATGAATACTACGAACGAGCTCAGTTTTCACAGACAACACAACATTGCATCTTGGATATGTCAACATTATAAGAAAAACGTTGTAAGTGTGGTGTGTGTATATGTATGGCATGTGGTGTGTGGGGCTTGAGCCTGCTTTCAAACTAGACAGAATGAAGAAAGCTATTATAAACTTCAAAACTGGAGTTTTTGAGCAAGGTTCCGCTTCTGGAGCTAAATGAGAGGGAGGTGATAGGGAATTGTGGGAGCAGTGTTGCTTTTGATGTGGTGGAAAGTAAGTCACCACACGGTACGTGGTGCCACGTATGCATGAAGTCAGTCTAATGCAGTGTTCTGCTTCTGCAAGTGATTTATTCAATATTATCTTATATAGTAATGGTGGAATGAAGGTTTCACCGGTTTATTTTACCACTTTGCTCCATAAATGGGGGCTGTCAGCTTTTTGAAAGGTTGCAGCCGTGAAAGTTGAAAAGTAACAGCGTTGTGTGTGGAGACTAGTGAAATTTCATGCATGTGAATGCATCACTCACACACTCTAATATTATCTACGTCCACTCGACTCAGCTTTGCTTCAAGTTTTAATCATATCAGCTCTCGCTCGGCTGGGCTCAGCTTTTAACATCGTTATTGCTGATGGCTCATGTTCTTTATGAATTGAATCAGCTTGTGTGAAAAGGTTTCATTGACCATCATCGCGATTCATATGGTCGTGCTCTCGAATATGATGAAAAAGGCACGGTGCGGCACTATCATTCATTATCATCACATCACAAGATTGGATGATATGAAAAATCTCGTGTAATGGGAACAGAGGAGCACAGTGTTTGATTGAAAGTTTTCGGGTGAAAGTTGTCTCGTCTGTCATTCGGAGCAGAGCTACAGATTAGCTCGACAATTTGTCCATGTAGTGTAGCTGGCATCTGTTTCCGTAACCGAAGTAAGTAACCTTACTGCTGTGAGCGTTTACAGAACGGATATCTCCTGGACTAATTATTAATAGGAGGATTGGAACCCATTCGTCCTAAATCCTTTGATTTTTTGGGCCGTCGACCGGTAAATATGGTGTATGGTAATAATTTATGTTAGATATTGCAGGCAAAGTTATTCACGAACCTAGTGAAATCTTTAGCAAGTCAGTCCGATAATTATATAAGTAGTATGAAGCCCATAAAAGCTACTGATAGACAGACAGGTTAATGGTAGGTTTCCAATATTTCACTTTCATGGAATTTTTATGCAACCTTCGTCCGTTGTATTTATGTAGCTTGCAGCTAGTCCGACGAAACCAATAATATCACTAATTTAATAGTTAATTCTGAGAAGCCGACAGACAATCGATTTTGAGAAGTTGGAATTTTTTTCTGTGGTAGTAGAGCGCATTGTCAGCCTGTGTCTGGCAGCAGTCAATCATTCATTCTTTTACTTGTTTCCAAACTATTATGATGTTTTAAATTACCTTTGAATACTATTTGGTTGCAGATTTGATTGACGTTGTGTGCTTGTACAATAAAGCCATAAACTAATTTGTCCAAGAACTTTCCTCATTCGAAGTCAGTTCCCTGTCGTTGTTCGACAGTCTTGCTGTGTATAGAACAGATGCAAGAAGTTTTCCCAACATTTTTACCGATAGACGAGATACGGTTGTGTTCTGCTAACTGCATAAGTGTGAGTATAATCCGGTAAATTGCATTGCTCTGATCTGATCGTGGTGAACGTGACTTGGTTCGCAGTTTAGGCTTTTACTATAATGATATATAGTTGATATATATGTTATGCTCGTCTTTTCGGTGACATTGGCATTGAACAAGTCCCTGACTCTTTTTTAGTTTATTATTATTTTTTGTTTGCGAACCAAGTGTTTCTCTGCTAAGCTCTCTTCTGTTGAATTCTAAATTGCATGCCCGTGTGTGATGTAGAGCTGCTGTACGAAAAGGAAGTGGAAGAAGAAGAAAGACAGGCAGAAAACCCAGTCACAAAATTCCATTAAGGAAGCTATTCGAAGTGTATTTGGGCAATCAGTTTAGACGAAAGGCTTTATTAGTCATCCTTGTAGTTGTTTGGTGAGTGACAGTCAGACAGTGGTGCTTCTGTACTTCATCTGAGCTGAGATTGCTTATAGTTTACCATGTGTGTACAAGTAGCCTTCAAATTTTATTGTAAATGCATGTTCGGTGATCATTATAAAGTACTTTTCGTCTTGAGTTGAGAGAGCGAGTGCATGGAACATGCTCAATAGACCAATGTTTGTAGTCGGAATAGCTCAATTACTGCGAATACTAAATCATCATTTCACATATATATTGAAGTTAACTCGGAGTTTGAAAAATATAGGGATATATTGTTGAGGAACTAGGCATATTCATTGCATTTCTGTATCCATTGAATTGGAAGGTTGCAAATCAATTGGTTTTGACAAGGTTGGGTCGTTTTAGTGGCTGCTTTTGACAGGCTTGTCATGTTCCTGAGATTGTTTCATATCATATCGTGTGTATACCTTGCATATTCTCTGTTTGTGTTTGTTTTGTATTGAAAGAAAAAAAATGAATGTGCAAAACCAATCTCGAAATTAATTCACTAGATAGGCGTCCTCTGTTTAAATAGCCTGACTTAACCTAAATAGCTGCGGTGCATGCATGGCATGGGGATCAGCTTTTGTCAGGCTTCATTTCATTCGTGTTGTGGAAGTCGTTGGTTTGTTCGTTGTTCCTAGGAAAAAAATCTGCATGCGTTGCGTATTTATCTATCCGAAACTTTAGTTTGTTTCATATGTATATTATTCTCATGTACATCCACTTTATGCAAACTTGATCTTGATGCACGGAGACCAAGAGAGAGAGAGGGAGGAAATCCGAGTCGGCAATAAGAGCTCAAGTTAGCTTTTCCTTGCCAAACTAAATTACAACAACGCAAACGACCCAGAATCTGATTAAATGCATTTGTACATGTGTACTATGGGATTGACTGGGGTTTAGATAGATTCGCGATTGTATGAGACGGGTGGATAAGCAAGCAAACAAAGTTGAGGCGAACTGTGAAGTTTTGCCAATTGTCTATTTCATCTCTTGAGTGAGATCTCACTTGATTTCGTTTCGTTTTCAAACTATTATTGTTTTTATACATTTCTTTTGGTGTTTTAGACGGTTCATCCTCCCGAAATAAAAAAAAAAGTTTATCGAGTGGAATACAAGCATTTTACAGTTGCTAGATATATCTCTCTATTGTTTTTTTGTTTTACCTTTTGTCTTTTGTTGGAAATGTAATTTTTCTTTGGTGAATTCATTCTGCCTGACTTTTTTGGAAACAAGAGTTTATTATCTGTGGTAAACTCATTTATTATTGTGGAACCAGAAGTTTGGAAGTTCATTTGTTAGTTGTTGATCCTTCACATAGGAAATCTGCAGTGTAACCCTACGTACACTCCACACTTTCATTTCATTGCAAAGTGTCTAGTTGTGTGACTGGCTTTCACCTTGGAAAATCTGTCGGTTATTGCAATCCTCGCCAAGTTTTCAACTTTGGGCCGTGTTAGTTTTTTTTGTGTTGTTGTAGCCAAACCATATCCACACTTTGCTCTTTGTACAGCCGCTAATTTATACCTTGTACATGGGAAGTTTAGATATGCAATCTGATGTAGGCATATGTATGCAGATAAGATGGGAATTTTCTCTCTTGTGAGTTGATTTTCGTACACAAAAGTTGGAAGTAGTAGCAAAATCCTGGTGGTAGTCTGTACTATTTGGACTCGTGTATGAACTTGAGGTGTTTGTTTTTAGTGGAAAAAATTTGAGAACTGTGTAATATATTATGTATGTTGTCTTATATTTTACTACATATAGTTTTAGGAAATCATATAGGTTTGACGGTAGTAGTAGTCAATGTCGACAGAGGATTGTTATGCATGTGTTACGTTCAATAAAGATTTTACAACCGATGCACGCTGTTTCGATTTCGATATGGCTTCTCAGACGGAGCAATGCAATGCTAAAAGTGAATGTACAATGTAGAATGTAACAAGCAGTGATATTGTCCCTTGGGAGATGAACAACTGTTTTGAGTGTTATCACTGTATCACCTCCATGTTGAATTTACCTTTGGAGAGAGATGTTTTTAGTGAATCTTTTTGTTTTTAGTCTTACAAGGCAGAACAAACATAAACTGGCAAGCTACATGCCTTCAACTGTGCCATATCATCTTTGGGGAAATACTGGTGAGCAAGAGTCACGGGTGGAACGCGTGTAAATATATTGCAAAGTGTTTCCGAATTTTCGAAGCCTTTTATGTAGCTTATTAAGTGCAATCATCATGCCTGGATTCAGTTGCCAGTGTAAAGAGCTTTGCTTTGCGCGGCTGTGGGTAGCTGACCAGAATATATAATATTATTATGCAAAAACTATAACGCTATGAGATTGTGACATTCGGCCAGACACATTGGAATTTTATGATGACTCCTTGTTATTAAGCTGCTACGTAACACAGTCAACTGTAGGTTTTTAGATATTCACCTGTGAATTGTGTTTTTGAAGTCATCCACTGGAAATCTCAAAAATATTTCGTCTTGTAGACTGATATGGGTTTTAAATTCCATATCTTTCACTTGTACCGTTCTGTAAAATTAACGTTAAAAGTGTGTTAGTTGTCGTGCTTCTTCTCCGTCTTGCTTTTTTCAATGATATTGTCTGATGTGCGTTCATTCGCAAGATCAATTTGCTTTCGATTTCGATATCAAGTCAGTGTCCTCAACAATATGAGTTGTGGTTGTAGCAACTCCCGACTGCTCTACCCATATACAGATTTGTGAAAACGTTGCTCACCGCAGTCTATATGGAAAATCATCCTCCGGATGCCCGTTCTTCTGGCTCTCTGAAACGAAGTAACAGTTTCAAGAAGCTGTTGAAGTTACCTATATGGGGTAACAATTCATCAGGTATGGTTAACAATAATTTAAACTGAAGTATACATTAGTTAGTGTAGTTAATTATTAGGCATATCTGCCTTATAAGTGATGACACATTTACTTTCTCCATTTATTTACTTTAACTGGTTATGATTGTGTACGCAGTGTTACTTTTGTCTCTTGATACAACTCTAGCTACCATGTTGTAATATATCCTTCTAATTATAAATGAAAAATGTTAGCTTTGAACATATAGAAATCATGACAAATGAGAAGAAACTCACTGTTCCCAACTTTTCCCCTTGCAGTAGTCTTCGTACAAGTGTGCTATTTCTGCTAAAATAAGCACAATGTTTATATACCGAGGGTTCTGTCTAACGAAATATACGCGTTATTATTGGTTAAGATAAGTGAAGAAAAAAGTTAAATTAATAATATACCAGAAGACGAGGTAGGGCTCTATATAGAAAGCACATTGTCTGAGGTGGTGATGATAAATGAGGCGTTGTGATAAAAACTTCCGTAATTAGATGCTCGAAGGCAAGTTTGAGTCTTCATTTTAGTTGTCGAAAACAAAAAGAACCCGTTGACTGAGAACTGTGGCATAGCAGGGCACAATCTCGTTTTTTATGAAGTTAATGGGTGACAGGGTGATGTCGCATCTTTCAAGCACCAAATATCTTGGGACTTCTATGATGATCTTAGCTATTATAGTTGTCGAACTTGGAGCAATATTGAATTTATAAATTGTGCTCTGACAGGTTTATTATTGTATACACTATTTTATAAGTGTGTATATTTAAGCATGTAGTACTAGCTATAAAAACAAATGAAATGCTACCATTTTTCACGAACCAAATTCTCGTTCTCAATATAGAGACGACACTTCAGTGAGGGTAGAAAGGAAAGACATTTTCTTTGAGTTTCATAACTTCTAAGTTATGTTTTTGACTGGAGGCTGTATTCAGAAAAACAGCCAAGTCAAGTAGATGCCTGTGGTTCCTCTTGAGTCAGCATCTTTTGGTTCCTCCCCATTCTCTCTGGAGAACTGACACGAAAATGTGAGGAAGAGAGTGACTCTGAGAGTGAGACCTCACAATGGAATAAAGCAAGTATTATTTCGTGAGGACTGCATCTTATTCCTGTTGTTTGGAACAACCACTACTACAATGCTCTATTCTGAGTAAGATAACTGAAGAAGTTGTTGTGAATTTTATATCCTTTTCATTTCTAGTAATGTTTTATCATAAACGTCCCACGCTGTATAGTACACTCGTGTGTTGTCTCCATGCACAATAGCAATAGTTATCTTCATACTGGTTCTCGATTAATCAATTTCAGCTCCAGGCTGAATGAATTCTGTCCTTTTGAATTCAAGTGTGGTATACTATTTGCTCCAAGTGCAGCCTGCTGCGTTTCAAGTTATAATGTGAATTAGTATAGGAAATTGAATTCTGGGATTTGTAGAATGAACATATCTGCCTCAGCTTCAGGCACGGCTACTGTGTTTTGGGAGAACATTGAGAACAAAATGTTGTTTTATTAACACTTCTTCTACCATGATTACCCAATTACTGGTGGTTGGTAGCTTGTTTACTCGTGTTTGTTTACGTAAAGGATTTATGTCACCAATGCATTAGTAAAGAAGTCGTAAGAATGTGGTGGTACAAGTAGATATAGTGTTCGTGGGATCGTAAAAGTAGCATTGCACTTGTTTGTTTTACGAAGGGAAATGCGGCTTCTTTTCTCTCCCAACTTTTTTTTCAGTCATGGGTTTTGGCAGTGTAGTTTAGATCCTTAGATTTATTCACGGATCCCAAGAAAAGAAGATCACTTGCTGAGTAATACACACGCTCATATACTTAATACATCCATACTAACAGCCAACCATTTCAATTGGTTTGTCAATAGAAAAGGTGGACGGTTTCTGTTCATCACGGCGGTGTTTATTTTACACTCATCATCGTTTCACAACAGGCATTGAAGCGTAGTTTGTGGGATCATGCACTCTGTGTATGATACAGAGCTTTGTTTTATGAGTTTGTTGAGATGCTGATGATGTTGCGTTTGAGATGTAGAAAAACTAACCTGATTTTACGTTTGTCGCTTTCCTAGTGATGGACCCAACGGGAGTGTTTGACATGTTACTCATTTCATTTCCTTTCTATTGATATAATGTAATGGTTTTGCAGAGTGTTTTATGAAGCGGAACCTTAATTATCAATTGATTTTGGGCATGGGACACTACTTCTCACATTCGACTTCAAAGGGTGTATCACCGAATGACTGGTACTATATAGTGAGCACCAAGTCATGGTCCTTGGTTGGTGATGACTTGTTTACTGACTGGTGACTATTATTTTTGGTCTGAAAGGAAGTAAAAACACAAGGGCTCTATCCTCGTCAGAAGGTTTACTTTACATGAAGTATACATGGTATATAATGAGTCCGTGAGACCCAAAACAAGATAACTATGTGTACACTAGCAAGCATTACGTATGTACATTAGGTAATTATCGTTTTTTACTAAATTAGGAGCTACAGACACATTCCGTACGTAATATTCAATTTTTATGTCAGAAAAACGTCATCATATCCGCCGTACAGGTAGAGGTGCAATCAGAATGAGTTAGGAAGAGTCTTGTAACAACGTATGTATGAAGTTAAACACATACATAAAAATTCTGTGAATGTGAGAGGAGAGGGTTAAATAATTTGTTTAAAAGGGGCTTAAAAGTAGGAAAACGCGTTTCCAATAAAACCACATGACAGAGCTTTTGTACTCGCTTTGTTATGTTATATGGGATGATAATAGTGATCCTTTTTCCATGAAAATTACTAGTTTGTTTTGAGTCACGAGATGGGGATCCTTTTGTGGGAAGGGAGGCTCACACTTATGTTTTTGTGAGATCGTAACAAAATGCTTGTTCACACTGACTGTCTGTTGACCTTTGGGCATTGGGATTTACTGACTCATATAACTCGGAAAAGTCGAACTGGGAAGTAAGTGTCAAGAAGACCAAGTAATGCTCATTCTATTCTCACTATCATCAACCGTATTCATGCTTGGCTAGCAGAAGCAGAAACTTTACGAGGCTTTAAAACCTTGAGCTATGACTATTTATGAGTAAGCATAAGCATACGCAATCAATACATAAAAAGAAGGTAATGTAGATAAGAGTGGCAGCAGTGTGGCATACTCATAATATTCTTGGAATTGTTCTGCCTCCCACAGAGTCTTGTGGAAGCGGTAATCGTACTGTCAGGTTGTCGGTACAGAGCAAGGAGGATTCTCCTCTGGGCATTTCCATACTCTTTGTGTTTGGTAGTAGCGTAACCCTTCAAGGGATTTTTTTGCCTGCAGAAAGGAAGGAAGAAAAATAAGTGCTTCAACTTCACCCATTTCCTTTTGTATACTGACTGCTACTTCTGGAGAGATGATAGCTGATGAAAAACCTTGAGAATGAGAATCAAATGGCATTTTCTTTGGCTCCATCAACCTTTTAGCGCTGCAAACTGTGTGCACCTTATACCATTGTTCTTCGGTACATACATGAGCATGCACTAGGGATAGGAAGGAAACTTTAACTGCCTACTTACTACAACTCATCTCAATACTATAGATATAAAATTTTTCTGGACCCTGGACACATGAAAAAGCTTAAATTGAACAGAGCCACGCGCTTTAATCTGTTGTAATGTAATGTAATGCTCGATTGTTTTGGTTATGTACATGCTCGGTTCGGTAGCTTAAGAAGAATTTTGTTCTGTAGCCCATTGTATTATACAAAACTTATTTTCATCCTGTTTGTACCATCTCAAGTACAACGATAAGGGAATTCCATGAACCTATGTACTAGTACAGTGTACCTTATGCATGCCAGTAGTAACGTCCTGGTCCAGTGTCCAGTGTGACCATCTTGCAGATGATGTAATGTGATGTGTGGGCATGTACCTATTGCAGGTTTGTTTAACGTAGTGTGCATTGTTTATGTTATATATGAACATGTACTTTTTGATGTAAGTATTTTCGTTCCCCTCGTTTCTCGCCTGTCAGCATGCACTTTGCTTTTTAAACTGCATGCAGTAATGAACAGAAGGATAAGGGAGGCTGTCCAAAGAGGAGCTAGTCTTCATATATAGAGTACGGCGCTCACTACATTACAAAATGCACTTAAAAATATGAGTCGGTTCGTTTTTCTTCCTTACCGTAACAGTAAAATTTTAAGAGATGACACGAGATTAGGAACATAAGATGGTACGTTTTTTCCCTGAACAGCTGCCCTTACGGGCATCTATCCATATGCAATGCTGAATGCAGTATCATGCCCACAGTTTGAGTCCAGTATTAAGGATAAACTGTTTTTATAGTAATGTCCTGTTTCAATGTTCAAGTTAGTAAATATTATGGTTTAAAGCTCATCATACGCATTATTATCACTACTAGGAGTATGTTTTTATTGGTGTTAGCTGGTGCTGCTGCTTCATCCTGTGTCTGAGATGAGACATCGTCCTCCACCAAAAGCTGACTTTTGTTTGGCAGTTCCAGCCAGTGCTTAATTTTGAAAGCATCGTCATTTTATACGGAGCATGTACAATCTTTTGAAAAGTTGTGGATGCAAATGCTGCAACATTTTTTATAAAAAGTGCTTTTGAACTGTCTTTATCAACACTACGAGTGGACTCAAAGAAAGTATCGATCATGGTAGCAGTATATAAAAATGTGACATAACGTGTGCATTCAGTTTCAAAATTTCTTTTGATTTTCGTCGTTTCAAACGACTGCAAAAGGAGAAAAAAAAGTCAATTTTACTCTTCAACACTTGTGTAAATTTTCTTTCAAGTGCTTTGATGTTTGAAGTAATTTTTCCATGGCCTGTTGCCCTGTTCACTGCTTTTTTTAGCTGTGGTGTGGTGGTGGTAGCGTTTGCTAATGATGTACATGTCTACGAAGAAACGGATGTATAGTGAGACAAGGAACTATCAAAGTTCATATGTCGATCCATCCATACAAACATTTATATATCCTCATGCACGCTCTTAAAAATTCATTTTCCTCCACTGGCCATTTTTGGTTTTATTTTTGGTGTTATTTTAGTATTACTTGAGTGTTCTGGTTTTTGTGTGTTCACTGCTTATTTAGTAGTAGTTTTAAGTTTAGTAGAGAATTATTAGTATTGGGTGACTGCAATGGAGATTTTTGTGTGTGTAAAGTTTGTTTTTACCCTCGATTCCTTGAGTTTGAGTAATGTATTTTTTGTCTACAAACATACTGACTCTAAGATTTTTGGTTCTGGTTCATAATGGATGAATAGATGTGTTGAGTTATTAAGTAGTAGGAAAGGAATAAAAATTGTGGTTGGTTTAGTTCAGAGTGTAATGTAATTTGGTTTTCTCTGTCTCGGTCGTTCCTGTGTCGTGCAGCGAATGAGATCCACTCTCCACAACGCTTCAGCAGAGTATTTATCATTCCTAATAGCAGTTCAGGAAATGTATGAATGGAGCAGAGGAAAGTTGTTCTCTTTCAAAAAAGATACGGATTGTGAATTGAAATGGAAGAAATTTAAAACAGTTGATCGTGCCGCAGATTGCTCATTATTTGCAAGAATGGAAATCTGTGAGGGAGTACAAAACTACAAAGTGTGTGAAGTGAAGGAAAGGGTGGTGAAAACTGCGTGATTTTGCATTGTAAGCTTACAAAAGTAGTTGGTTTGGATGACTACACACTATACGTACGTACATGCCTACATACACTACACATGGCATACCAGTTAGGTTTTTATCTTCGGAGTTTCTTTTGTTGCAACATTTGCAGATGTATGGTGTAAGAAGGAAGTGAGATTGCATTTTGTATGCTCTAAAAGTTTGCTTGTTTTGTACAAATGCAGAAGTCTGCATTTGTAGTCAAGTTTTTAGAAAGACATCTTTACTCAAAATGTATTTGGTTGTGTGTGTTGAAGAAAATGAGAGAATTTATTTTGCCTGTTGTGGTAAAGAAGTAGCAAGTTATAAAAGTTACGCACACCACACATTTTGAGTGGTAGCGGTGATAGTGCTATGAAATGCAACGCAATGAAGCAACACACACACAGACAAATTATATTCTTAAGGAAAATTTACGAGGTTTCTACACCCCTCCTATGACATGTCATTGTAACTTATTGTTATTGCGGTGACATTTGCTCCTCCGTTGTAAAATATATTTGTACTCACTATGTGTGTTGCAAGTGGCTTCCTTCTTGAGCATCGTAATTGCTGAGGGAAATTACAATTGTAATGTACATGGAATTTGGATATTTCGTTGATATTTTAGTACTGGATGGATCTATACAAAAGAATTTTAGTTAGCACATTAAATCCTTCTGTCTGTCCTAAAAAATGTTTAACCCAGCACAGCGTGGTCAGTTTTAAGCAGATTAGTATCAGAAAACTGCATTCCAAATTCCATACAATCCGATATATTATGTGTGATACTGGCTCAAACGAATGTTTTTTTCTGATCACGTTTCGTAAACAATTGAACTTTCATACCCTATGCCCCTAAAATAATTGCAAGTAATTAGAATGTTTTAAAAGAACACCGTTGCTGTTGTTTTGAGATTTAGGCAGATGCTTTAAAAAAATCGTGAAATCATGCATTGCAATAAAAGAAATAGCAATAGCAAGTTAGTCAGTACTTCCACCTGTTGTTTTATGTAAGATCGTTTAGAAGCAAGTATGCAAAACTTGTAATTCTAGGGGAAAAAGGTAGCCATCTAATACTCTCACTGATGACTTGAATCGAGTCAACATAGCCATCCTCGTTTATGTTATGAACTTTTATTACGACATAATGCGTGACTAAAATTGTTAGATCACTAATCAGGTACTTTTTGCTGATTGCGTGTACTTTCGTTTATTCATTGTTGTATAAACTACACACTGATTATATGAGAGTACGTGAAAAGTCTTAAAAATTCAAATCTGGTTGTACAAATACGTTACTGTAAAAGGAAGAGATAAACATGACGGTCCTACATTCTTGATTGTCAATCTTACTATTATAACTTTAAAAAATCGTGAACTGCACCAGACATATTTTAGTTTAGAATAGTATTGAATTCTACTGAGACAGACAGGACAGGGTCGAAATTTTGCACAAGATTTTGGTTTCACACATATTTATGGTAGCTGGTAACTCCTGTAATTTACTCTTATTGTTGGATTCATGTAGTTTGCATAGGAATTTGATGCAAATAGCCGACAAGCGCAAGACCATTACTTTGCAGTTATGACATACTCATACTCAGTCTTGTTTATAACAAGCAATGTGTGTGTAGGTATGTACATTTGTATATGTGGTATGTCTATGTAATTATTGTTAGGCGATGTACGTACTTCTACCGACGATAATATGTTTCTTGCTTTATGAATGATCATCCTGAAGTAAAGTTAAAATTCAATCCTGATGTGGTGTCCTATGTATTATGGACTTCCCCTACTTTTTCTCGTACTGTGACTCATTTCTCTAAAGAAGTCCTCTAAAGAAAGAAGTTTTGCGGTTCCTTCTAACGTATGAGTGCGGTGGTGTGTGCTTATTGTATCATTGTGAACTTGGATTTTTTATCACTCCCAAAATCCATATGCATATGCATGCATACACAGTGTGTATTTACCTTCCTTCTGTTAGTTGACTGGCATTGTTCTGCCCAAGTGAACAAAGCAGGTAACGAACCGAAATGCGAACTTTGCATTATATCTATGATGACTTGGAAGCCTCATGCCACAGCATCATCATCGACCACGACCAACTGAATGGAATGCCACCAACAAGAGAAGAGGCACACTGTAAAGAATAACTCAAATGGCAGGCGGATGGCTGAATTGACTAAGAAAATTGCAAATTCTTTTGTGCTTCATAATTGCTGTCTTTTGAAGACTGACTTTTGAATACGAAAAGTGCGTTAGGATTCTTGCGGTATCAACCCTTGTGAAGTGTTTGTGCTGTATTTTTCATTCAATCTTGAGCAGATTAAAGTTTTTGCGATACAATAATCTAGTTAACTTTTCTCTCTGCTTCTTCGTTCCGATCGTATGTGTGCGAATTTCATACGTGACAGTTGGTAGATGCACAAGCCTTTTTGAATGGATACGTATATGTATTTCTCTGTAGGTAATACATGATATTATTGGCAACCTAGATGGTTTATGTCTCTTTTTTTGTATTAGGTTGTTATTCTTGTGGTGTAGTTTAAGTGTTGGTGATTATTACAGAGTCTGTATTGTTTGTGGCGTCGTGTTGCTTCACGGCGTCATGTTTCCTCCGTGGTGTATTTTTTCAACGTAATCTCCGCTCGGAGAGGCAATGAATGGAATTTTTCATTTGCCGTTTACAAACTCAGTAGTCGTGCCAAGTGGAATGATTTTACAAGATTTTTGTTGCAGCAGTTTTAACTTAAAGAAGGGTTCAGACATTCACAAAAACTGTATCATTTCGTGAGCTTGCATTTGCATCATAAATACACATGAGCAAACTTTTGCAGCCCAGCACAGATTTTTGTTCAGATACGGAAAATACTAGTGGCTGAAAATATTATTAATCGAGTTTTATGACAAGAATCTCGTTTTAGTTCTTCGTGACTCGTGGATTTTAGAGTTCATAACATTCTCTCCTTCCATCCAATTTTGTTTCTAATTCATTTTCACTGCCAAAAAAACTGACGGATTTACATTTACCTGAGCACTACTGAACTGACGATGAGTACAATTTTGAGTTGGGCAGTCTCAATGGAATCCATCTAATCCTGTTAAATTTTTATGATTTTTATGTATGTACAATTCTAATGCAAAATACTGCTGCTACTGCGTGTTATCTGTTCTGCTTCCATTTTTACTAATAAGTATGAAGCAATACTTATCATTACTAGCCAACTTTTGAGTGCATAAATGTGCGTGATTCAGTTGCCACTGTGAGGCTGTGCAGTTATATAGATCCTCCCTCTATTCCCTGAGTGACTTGTTTTACCCTTTTAGAAATATGCTGATAAAACAACTCAAAACTGTTTGAACTCTGCAGTTGTTTTGCAAAATTTCCAACGATATCTGTCAGATTAAATATTTTATAGGTAATTTATTTTGTTTGGATGAATTACGTCAGTAAAAAATGAATATGTGAAGAACAATGAGCCATTTATATCAGAGTGATAACATGCAAACGATCCAGATAAAAGTAATAAGTTATTCACTCGGAGAATTTGCTTTTACCATTCCTATTTCCAAACCGTCACCTACCTCAAGTATTTCCTTGTAATCGCTATAATATTGTGTGATGTGTTCCTCTTTGTTGTGAAGTTAAGACGTTTTGTGATGTTGTATCTATGTCACGCTGTTATAATCGCTACCATCATTATACAGCTATCAGTTTGGGAGCTTTAAGTTGGTTATTATGTGGTTAGCAGAATACGGCGAACAAATGCATAATTTACGAACAAGGATCAAGCGTCGGAAGGAGGCGTTGAGAAAGCCTCATTTGAATGAGTCCTCCTCGACCTCATCTAAATCCTCATCGGTGGAAGCAGATTGGCAGTTTGTAAACTTCAACCCAGTTATTTACGGGCCAAAGAAATCTCTGGAAAATTCAGAGTCTGGTGGTGCTAACACAACAACTTTGTCTTCATCTTTTCCCAATATTTCAACAACAACAACTGGTGTTAGCGAAGTTTCTCCCTCTGTAACAATTCAGACGCCCTCATCTCAAGTTCCTTCATCAACTGAGGATTTTTATGAGTTTCCCACAAGTACCAATTTCAAGCAAATCATTTCATCCTCGAGCAGTATTCCTTCTGCTCTACAACAAGCTTACCATGCTAATCTCGTCGGAGAGCACGAAGGATTTAATTCCCGTGATCCCTTAATGCAGAAAAGCCAGAGGCACAGCCTTAACTCCACGTTTGACCTTTTGCCAAACCAGCTTCAGGTTCAAGGTCATCATAATCAGCAGCATCTGTCAAGACACAATTCTCATTGTGCTCCAACTGAAATAAAATCCGGTGGTAGTAGGAGTAGTCGACCTAAAATCGGTTTGGGGCTCACATTTAGATCATCCGGCTCCACTGACTCGGTCGTAACCGTTTCAAAATCCAATTCCATTTTATCGACATCCTCTTCATCATCAACGGCATCTGTTTCAACATCCGGATGCTCATCAAATCCCGTGTCTAGAAGTTCTTCTAGATGCACTCCCTCTTCCCAATCAAAGTTTTATGTTCCTGCACCACCTTCTTCCCCATCTCGACCTCCACCCCTTTTACCACGCGAAGCTTTGGCTGCGAGTCGGCCACATTCGTGGGATGTTGATTCAGGAACGGGGACATTGGTTACTAATGGTCGTGACATCATTTATGCAAATAAAAAGTCAACTAGGAATGTTACGTCAAGCAATCAAAATAATTTGAACTTTATATCTTCTGCAAATGAGAGGAGGAAAAGAGGCTCTTACAATGAGCAGCCATACCACAGGAAATCGACAAGTCATTCTAAACCAAAGTATGTCTCTCCGAGAATTCCACATCCACCACCAATGCCGTCATATTTACTGGACGAAGAAACTCTACTAGGTTTTCCTCGTCCGAGAGCTTCCATGCCTCCGTCATTTAGTAATTTTTCTGCTGTTGGTTCCCTGTGTATGAACCTAATGGGAAGTTCTGCATGTATGTGATTTTTTTATTTTGCTTTTTGATTTTTTTGAAAATAAGTGGTTTGCTAAATAACGGAATGGCAAATAATATGACAATATTATGAGATCCACCGTGACTAATCTCATTACAGATATTAAGTGGATGATCTGATTTTGCTTTATTAAATTAAGCTCATTTAGGAGATTTGTTTGGAATCACATGTGTGTTTGTGCACGCAAAAGGGTTATTCCATCGTGGTTGTTGTTCTTTCGTTATCCTTCGTCACGTTTGGATTTTTTATAGACACTAGACACGTTGAACATAAGTAATCCATACCAATGCAATTTCATCGTCTTTATATTTGAACCTTTGACTTTTATACCGACGTTGTGGAAAGAGGCTTAGGGTTTTCACAGTCGAAGCATTTTTGCTTCTTATCTAACTTAAAGCTAAAATAATATTTTAGGTTGCAGTAGAGTATCCCACATCATCACGTTTTATCGCAGTACATTTGTAGGTTTAACGGCGCAGTTTCAGCTTTCTTAGCTATAATTTCAGTGCAGAAAATGATTATGTTTATTGCACATTTTTATGTCTGCATTTTGCCATGATGAAATGGATAATATGGATTGCATGAATACAAATGCAACACTTGGTAATAAGATAGTTTTATATGTTGCGAGTTATCATGATGGTGTGTGTGGTTCCACAATATCTCATGAGATTGCCAGAGAAAGATTATAAAAATTTGCTTTCTGGGTGGCAGTAACATTATGCTGGCATAATCCTGTGAATCTCTGTTTCTGTCATCCAGTCAACCATTTTCTCCAGTTGCACTTTCCCACGTTTGCACATCGGTCATAACCCAATGGTTGATATTAAACTAATATTACAATGTGATTGGGATTCTTAAAAATATCTTTATGCTTTATACAATGATTTAACTGCGCCACAAAAGCAAATCTTGTGAAACTGTTTGATGTTGACAATTAAGGTTGATCATGGGCGTGTAATAATGACTCATTAGCCCCATGTTGTTTCCCTTCAAGTTTGCTTCTTCATTAATTTTAATTGGACAATTTTGACTTGTTAGGCTCCCCCTTTGATTTATATTTTGCCGATTACTTTCTCCATTCTGTTTGCACTCTGATTTAATTGTCCCCAATAAAACATAATATTAAGTAAACTTTCCGTTTCATAATCGTTTTCTAATGTGTATCCCGTTGTTTGCTATAAACGGCATTTATTTTTCATCAAAATATTCTTGCGTGTCAGGTTTCTTTGAACTGTTGTGTTTGTATTCCGACTCCGTTTGCGGTTAAGGTGGTACAATAATATGTCATGCAAGATGTGAGGCAGATTTCTCGTCTGACCGGCTTCTTCAGACCGGTGGTCGATGATGGTGTTGTCAGGCATTACATTTTTATGATGTAGGAACCTGTAATTTCATCTAACAAGCTGTTGATGGGGTCATATAATAGTAATAGTAAAAGTTTCAGCTCAACTTTAAGTTATGTTACCGAACATGGCATATTTTGCAACGAAAACGAGCCAGTAGGCACTTCAATCATGTGTGCAATAGTCTGCATGCATGAGTGGTAGTATCATCATTGTACATTATAAACTTTCTTCGTGTACGAAAAAATGTCAGCAAACATGAATACCATGCTAGTATTTATTAGTTAACCGAGGTGAAAATGACAGTAGAATGAAAATGATTTTTTTAACGTTTTAAACAGGTGATCGACCTTTAGCAGGTTCTGGAAGCAGTGCCAGTAGTTTGAAAGGAGACAGGAGACCTGATACTTTAAATGAAGAGCGGGTGGAGAACGATGGACACGTATGTGAAGATGTGGACATGGATCGGTAAGAGACTCTTTTTTTCTTTCAAAAAGATAGTCAAAACTGTCAGCGTTCCTACATAGTGTGTTATGTGGCGAAATGCTCTTAACTCTATCAAGTGACCACTTTGGCAGTCTGGAGAAAAGCTATGAATTATTTGGTTGGATGCCTTCCTCTTTTGTTACAGAATGCTTGCTTCCGCATACAAAGTACGAGACTCCGATACTTCAGCTGGAGCTGAGTCAGTGAATAATATATCATTTCCATCCATACATTGCATGTGTTTTACAAACTTGTTTTGTTAAATTATATACCTAATGCAAGATGAGTTTGAATCTCATCTTAATCTCACCACCACCACTATATTATTCAATTCTTCTTCCTCTCCTTTGAAAGGAAAAACATGTCTTGTGAATGCCAGAGTCTCTTTCATTATTCATGGTTGTTTTCCATGTGGTTTCGCTTCCTGAACAGAATACTTATATCGCTTACACTTACTCCCAACTACGAAGCTCCTGTAGATGGTTAGCGAATTGTGGAATAACGTCGTAAATCAATCTGTACCAAAAATCTTGAAAACAAAGCTACACAAACTGTATGTATTCTTTTGGTATCAGTATATACAATTTATATTCATGTCAGTTTTATATTACATGATGTCAAACACTATTAGCACAATAGTAAATTCACTCCATGCAGCTGAGCATTATTAGTTTTTGCTTAGGTCTAAGTCAGTTAGGGTTAGCTATAATAGGGAAACTGTATGATAGTCAAGATTTTTGGCAACAAGATATTACGCGGCGACACGTAAACATTATAAATTATTAATTTTGGTTGGTTGCCCTTTCTGATTCAAACATCTTATCCGGTATAAATCATATTGTTTTTTGATGAGGAAAATACAATTATTGAACTTGGAGAAACCAAAAGTAAACTCTGTGCCTACAAATTTTTCTCGGTTTACAAACAAAACCAAGGTTTCTCCAGCAGCTATGTCTTGACATATTATACACTACCATGCCACATGCATAAAATTAAATATTACAGCCAACTTTAAAAGATATCTGATATTTAGTATCTTGCAGTAGGACTGGTTTGGTGTTCATTGTAATCAATTCTAAAGAATTAACATGAAACGAAGGCAGGAAACGAGCATATTAGCCCTACACCATATTAACACGTATTCGATGTAAACTATACGTACAAAGCTTGAATTTAATGCGACTTATCAAGTAGCTGTGTAAAGAATGGAATTACTTATAAGATGATTAATTTGTGGTTTGCAGTGCTGTCGTTAATGCTTAATTCTCAATATGTTCATGAATATTAAAATTGTGTTCATAAATTTAATACATGAGCATACTTCATTACATCCATCTTAGCCGTGCGGTTTGGAATGTTTTAAGCATAAATGGTTAAGCTGTGCTTACTATACTGTAGGCTCATGTATGAATTCGATTGAATAATATGAAGGCAAAACTTTTTATTACCCAGAGCATTATATTACATGAGTCTAGTATAGAAGAATACTCTGGTCTGGATATTCTCGTTTAGTTTTTTGGAACCATTCTTATTACATCGCTTACAGTTTAAGGAAAATTGAAATACGCAAAATTATTGGTACATTTGGAAATTCCTTGAAAACTGTGGTTGATAGGTTTCGATTGTAGAGTATTTATATTTATAGTATATTACTTACTTTTCTAATAGGTTGCTCTTATTTTAGGTAGGTAGGCATACGTATTTATAAATTTAGGCCAAAAAGTATTCACAATTTTTTGTAACAGATAAGTAACAGTATACTTCATTTCAATTAAATAGCATACTCGGTTTAAGAAATTTAGTTTCGTGAAAGCAATCACGATGCACTGATAGTGCATTTTTGACTGTAGTGTAGTTGTAAATGATTATTAAAAATGCAGTCGTGACAGCATGTGAGTGTAATGCATTTGTACAATGTGGAGGTCATACGTGGGACCTCGGGGAGAACTGACCCGATCACAAAGTATTACCTGTAATCATCACGCAGTTTGCGAACGGTATGGCCTAGTTTGTGACTCATTTAAGAGGTATCCGGCGTATCTGACAAGAAGTAACAATGAGTACGTTCCCATTTTTGATAAAGAGCTTCTTCGCTGCACAACATAATGCTTCGTCCAGTTGATAGAACTTACGAAATTGGAAAACTGCTGGAAAATGAAAGAACCTTTTTTGAGGTCGAAAATTAATGCAAAATTTATTGTTTTCACAGTATGCGACATGAACCAAAGAAAGCATCGAACGCTGTAGGACGATCTGAAAGTTGTAAGGAACCTCAAAGAGTAAGTGTAAGTTGAATATTTTTTATTGTATCATAATTATTATCATAATAAAAAAAGTTTATTGGACGAGTCGCGGCCGCAGCCATCTCATCTTTAACAATTACAAATTTAACTTAACCTTTATGACTGATGCTATTATGGATTTGGAGAAAGACCGCCCTCACCAGGACTCAAAGCCCTGGCCCATTCGGCCAGGCCACTTCGTTCCGCTACTAAATCCCTATAATAATATAAATTATTATTTTTAAATCGTTCGTTCACCATTTTCATTTGCAGAAGCAGCCCCGAGAACGTAGGAAACATAGTGACCCCAATTTAACCTCTAAGTCAAGGTAAGTTTTTAACAGTTGTTATATTTATAGGATTAGTGGGCTTCTTACGACTTCAACATAACTAGGACATATTTATCCCGAACAGAATTTGTTATATTTTCAACTCGCCGGTAGCCGAGTTTTAAACTTTAATTTAGACTGTCAATGAATCAATACCGCAGCACATAATACATGTGATGTATAAGCATACGCCACCTATTTCCATGAAATGTGCGATTTGACCATCGTGGTGGTGCATGTACCAAGTTAAACATTACATTAAGAAGTTATCACTAGAAAAATACTGGTTAAATTCAGTACGTTTCGCGGAAATGGAAAGATTTCGCTGATGCAATGTATCATGAAGTACTCTGGAAAATAGCTCGTCTCTTTGTTCAGCCCACATTTTCCCAGTTTACTTGATTTTTTTGCAAGTTTGCAGATCGTGCTCAAGCCAAGTATCGAGTCAATGGATCATGCATTAATAATATCTATAATGGCTGAAAGCATGCCCCATTTAAAGTTCTTTGACTGCAGAATATACACGAGTATCAGGTACTTTCATTATCATATCGCTTTCTCCAGCCAAGGTGGTATCAAGCTGCCAACTCAAACTACTTCCATGCGTGCATAATAAAAGATTTGGGTCAGTTTGATTTCATTTTCCCCAGTCCGAAATCAGGAAGTTGGGATACTGGATGAGCACGAGGCTGCTAGATTCTCAATTCATCTGATAACGAGTTTGGTTCGCATGACAGAGTACGAGTTTACGGCATGCATGTATATGATAAGTAGTACTCTTCGTTTGTTGATATAAAAATGTTAGAAAGACTTTTTTATGTTTACCATCCGTTGTTCACTTAGGGTTAAGTTCATAATGGACCTAATGATTGAAATGTAATTTACCCTCAAGCGTTCCTGGAACACAAAGAACTAGTTTTCCTTAATGCATGTCAACGTTTGTATGTATGTATCTGTGCTACAACGGAGCAAATATTGTTACTGAACTTTCACTCATAGTATATAAGCTTAAGTAATGTAGCAGCCACCCAGGTGAATGGGGAATACGATCTTGTACATACTAGGAAATGTTCCTTATTTGATTTCTAGCAGTAATAAAAGGGTATAGGGATGTGTTAGAAGAAACATTACCTTACCTTCGTGTACAGTCATCTGATACCATATATCCAATCATTGTGGTTGTGATGATGATGATGATGAGGTGGTAGTGTGATGAGTGGCCTAGTTCTGAGCTACCTTGCGGAAAACAGAAGGAGTGTGTGCAGCTATAATAACGATAGTGGTTGTGCTAATAGTATAGTTATAATATTTGTAACACACTCATTACCGGACTTCATATAGACTCACAGTTTTTATACTTAAAACTATACTAAAAGCCGTGTCGACGTTTGGTGTCTAAGTTTTGAGAGAAAGAAGTACGTAATGGCGAGCTAAAATGACTTTGCAGATGCTTGATTCATTCGCAAATGTGAGGGTATGGCGCCAGCTTGTCAGTCTCCTTTCACTTACCTTCCCCTTTTGCCCGACTTCACTCTGACATTTGTTTGCCCATCCTATGCTCTCTCTATATATATATCGGAAGCAGAAACCTGAATCCACCAAATGTACTCCTTTGTACATGCATAGCTCATAAATTGATTAGGGGGTTCAGTTCCATAAAGAAACTAAACACATGGTTGTCGCTGATGCTGGAAGAAGTTTGTCTGCTTTGCTATCACTATCCGTAACCATTTTACCTTACTACATGAATTGATGTTGCTGAAATCGGATCCTTGTAGCTGAGCCTCTTTTCTTTTCTGGCCAAGACCCTTGAGCAGTCCACGATGTTTTGCTAACCAGGTAGTAAAATTTAAATGTCATCTAGTATGCTACAATTCTAGCCGTGGTGTACACATTTCCATCAACCCACCACTTCTTTAATGTAAATGTTCCAGCGCAATAATAATGGAAAGATTTATTAATGAACTTTGAACCAAAATGATTTATGTATCATGTAATCAGAGTGTCTTTTGAGTTGCTAATAGTATATAGCTCGCTGAGTTAAGGAGCGAGGGTGTAGGTGTTGTTAAGCCTCATTTCATTAGACTACAACTTGACACATCTATGCATATTTAGGTATATCTCTGCACAGGTGCAGTTGTTGTTGCCACTTATAAACAAATGCCCTTTCCTCCAGCGTTCATCGTATGTACTTCAATAGTGCATGTGCTGTTGGTTATGAATTACATTCTGGCACACATGTGCATGTAGGCATTGTTGGTGCATATGAAAAAGTGCAATTTTCTTGAATGTGCATTCAGAAGTGCTTCAATACTATATAATGCAAGCTCCACTGCTGACGTAGTAGTTTATTCAACCAGTGATTGATTATAAATCAAATGCTCATGTCAGACTCGTACCATTTAGAAAAGATTTTGTTCCAACTTTAGAAAGACGAGGAAAAGTTGCGAAAATGTAAGAAAATGGTGGCAAAGCTCAAGGTTCGCACAAGTTTTTGCGCGTAAGCCATTTTGAGATTGAAATTTTGTTTAAAAAAAGTTTAGGATGAAGAAAAAGAAAGATTTACTTTGTCACATTCACAAAATGAGACCTCTTTTGAATATTCTGATTGCCAGTTAGTTATATATGAAAATCATACAATTCGCACATCTAAGTGTCGTTATATTGAAAGTGGCTTGTGTGTTAGTCTGTTAGATCTGCTGAGGAAAGTTAAATCAGCTGCCAAAAAGTAAAAATCCTCACTCAGTCACCTCTTTTTATACTGTTTTTTGGAAAATTGTGACAGCTGGTGTAGGATGGCAGAATTAAGCGCACAAAGTTGCAAAAATGAATCTTTGGCGACAATGAGAACGCTCTATATATATGTGATTCATAGCATTCATTTTCATTTTGAATCATTAGTGCATACATGTTTTCAGAAAGTAAACATGTTACGTGTAGTATGTACTCAAATGAGCTGTAAAAATCTTGGGTTGTTGAAAGACCACGGATAACGTTGAAGCCAATGAACTTTCCTCCAGTATTGGCAGCTCGTGACATACTACGAAGTTGATTCAGTTTGTGTTTATTTTCATTCGGAGCTGCGTTGGTGAAAATAAATCTTGCAAGTTGATTCACTAACTTTTTCTTACATGTTTGGGGTATCATGATACACTAAGAATGAAGCTGAAGTAGCTGATTCGGACGTAGGTGAAAGTAAACTTTTGCTCATTTCTCATCACCTGAGCCGGACTTGGCGAATGCATGCCATACCACGCCACCAGGCGTTTACATGGAATGCTGTGAAAGTTACAAGAAAGTAAACATGTCCTATGTGGTCGCTAAATATTGTTGTTCGGGAGGATCACTGTTTCAGAAAACAAGAGAAACATTTTCTTTCCGTCTCCCTAAGGAATTGATAGGCACATACGCGTAGAATACAAGTATATTTGTTTTGCATAATTCATGGGATTCCCTTCCTCCTACTACAACTCCTACAGATTTGAAATCTTGTGTGTAGCACATTACGATGCGGGTTTTACGATAAACGGTTTGAGAAGCTATAGGTTATGGTATTGTCATTTGTTAGTGTTCTGTCAGTATGATGCCTTTCTTGGCTGAACATTCCTGTCATGCGGGTAGAGGTATATAGCATGTATTTTTATTCCGGGGACTGTTGTGGTTCATCCCACACACGATTTTATGTAATCTCCTTGAAATCCTATTAGCCAAGTTCCAGTGAGTAATATGTATGTACGTCATAAGGAAGTCAGCTGGTGTTTATTTGAAAAATAATGAAGACATCAAGCAGGCACCAAATGTCCAGATTGTGAATTCCGTAATAATGCTCAGGCTACAATCAGAATTGCGGAGGAGTTATTTGCTAAGAAAAAGCATAGCATGTGTAGTTTAAATATACACGTTAGATGTACATACATACAACTTGATATTTCTTATATCAATGAATTTTAATGAATGTGGTATCACAATAATATTATCTCACTATGTGTAAATACGCAGCGTATAGTATGCTACATATTCATATAGTCAGTTGACTTTTTGCTATTCATTCGGCAAGACTTGATATTTTCATCGGTACACACATGTACACGGCGCCTCTTCGTCACTATGCTATATATGCATACATTGCGGGATGATATTTGATAATCAGAAAGTCTAAACTACCGATACAACGAGTTACGAAATGTGTATAAAAATATTGGCTAGTTTTCATTTTGCCACCAGCACTCTGACTCAACATGCATGCGCGGCGCGGATGATGGAACGGTTTAGCTTAGATTCATCTTACACCGTGGCATGTAGCATTGTCAAATGTTTGGAATGCATCGTCACAGATCCAAGCGTGCTCAAGTATTTATAGGTTTGAAGATCAGTCTGTACAGCCGTAGTTTAATACTAGTCATCTTGAAGGACGGCGACTCAATTCATTAAATCTTGAAAACAAAGTGGTAGCATGTTTGAAAAACCCCCATGGTATTGCATGAAAAATAAGCGACCGATTTTTTTCTCGTCTTCATTTGAGGATGGAGCCTGAGGTGAAATAAATTAAAACTAATGTCAGGCATGTTACAACTGAACATCTCATTCATTTTCATTATTAAAAGATTTAGCAATCAGCACCTCTGCATTTTCAAGTAGTTCATCTTCGTATTGCTGCGCTATTTTAATATGAAGAATTTTTCCTGTTTTGCCGTGGTCGTATATCTGGGTGAAAGAGAATAGGTGGCTCAAACTAAAAAGCATTGTGTGAAGATACGACACATCATCATTGAGGTTAACTAGTTCAGAATGGCCTTAAGGAAGTAATGATGATATCGGCGAAAGCATCCTTTTAACGGCTACAACTGTCGGTGTAGATGAGACTTTAACGTTGTAGGAAAGAGGAACTCAGATTTCAAGACGAAAAAGTAATGACTACCCTTCCCACATTCTGGGCTCCTGCTACGAACGAGGAAAATCTCTCAATGAAGTCCAGAGTTACGTAACGTGTAGTAGATAGCGTAACGAGGATCTCCATAAATCTTTTTTTCCTGCTTCGCCACCACCTTCTCACTTTTTCTAATGCGATTCTGGATGGATCACTGTGGAAAACGATATAAGTTTATTACATCCCTTTGAGTTGAGTTGATGTTGTCACGAAGAAGTCTACGCTGAGTTATATGGAAAAGCCCCTAATAATACTAAATAGCAGAGAGAGTGTGCTGCTATAATTGTCTGCTGCTTTTTTTCGTTTGTGTACATTTTATCTTTATGAGTTTCTTCTGTGACTCTAGGAGCTTACTGCTTGGTGGAGCTCCGTTCAACTGAAAGTATTTACTTAGTTTTGGAATGTATAACACAGTCTTTTTCATTGGCTCGTATAAAGTATGGCTATTTTAGTTTGTCTTTCTCTCTCTCACTCTTCTGGCTTCTGTTTTTGCCCTGTCTGATGTACTTTTTTTTGCACAAAACTTGGCTGTTAGTGCAGTTAGTTGAATATTTTTCATTGGTTTTCTCTGACACTCACACAACTGTGTGTGGTGGCGCGGTGGCATTCGTCGTGGTCTGGCGTAGTGTGTGATGTTATTGTAAAAGTCTACTCATTTACACCCATTTCAAGTCCAACAAAACTGCCATACGGTTGTGGCGATGATGATGGGATTGCTATTGTATAGTGTGGAGTTAGTTTATCATTACCTTTAAATCGAGTTTCTGCTCGTTATTATACTTGGGTTGGAACATGGTCGGCTTGACTTGATCAGATCATCAGATTAAACAGAGAGTCTGCAACCAGCTGCAGCTGGCCAACAAGACAAAAAGGCAAGGCAAGCGTGCAAACCGTTTTTTGTTCAAGGAAGCAAGTCCGATCGACTTCGCCTTTGTTTAAGTGAAACTGAAGTTGGGTGGATTTTTCTGGTTTGTCTCTGCTTTTACCCAGTGAACCGTGTATGGATTTTCACTTTTTACCTGGTGTCTCGAGATCTTAGTTCCTTGTGGTGCTCAGAACGGGTTTGTCTTTTCATGGGTGAATGGGGAACGGAATAATAGTAGTTCTTTTGGAAACTGGATGAAACCTGGGGTTTAAAGAATATGGTGATTGAAGCTGTATCCGATTAAACTTAAAAGAAAACTCTTGCAGTTTTCCCTAGAATTTCTCTTCTTGCTTGCATTTTTTTTATCTCGTGGGAAATGTTGAAATTACAGCTTTAGTTCCTGGAAATCCTAGCCAGAAATTAGTGTTGTCGTGATATTCGTGTCCGTGCACGCCTGCTTATAAGATGCTGTATCTTGTACCAAACTCGTAGCTCTTTTGGATAATTGTGATCCTGACAAAAGTTTTACCGTGGTTGGTGGCTGTTACTTGGATTATATGAAATAATAAAAATGCAGACAGTTTCTTGGTACGCATTCATTTCTATCCATTGTCGCAATTTCCTAGAAAAACTGGAAGTAAAAGCTCGGACAATATGTGGTGATTTTATTGCACTGAAAGAAAGCTAACTAGCTGAGCTAGGCTCGTATTATGTTACACACGCGTTGAAGATCAGAAATTCCTGGAGTGTGTGTTATTGCAGTAAGAACCGTATTGGAGTTTTGTACTCGTGCAAATGTTATCCCGGAAGCGTTATAAATTATTCATGAATGAAATGAAATGCGATCCTTTAAGACTTTACCAGCAGCTAACCATGCTGAACATAAATATATGACGATAGCAGAGGCACGGGGTATTTCCATTTGTGAGCATGCCTCGTTGCATTCAACTTTCACCGAAGCAATACTTCATTATGATTGACATCGGCTGAGACTACACAACTGATGGAAAGAAAATCGGTGACACTATGTTATTACTCGATTCTTCGTATTTTTTGAATTGTCGTGTGGGATTATCTATAGGATACAACAAGGATTACGACGGGATATAAGTAAATTCATTCAGCATGATCATGATGGTACAATTCTTGGAATTGTCTTTTAGAGTTTAATTAATATATTGCGTTGAATGGGTGGAGACCTAATGGATAGCAACACCACAATGGAAGACTATACTTCGGCGGAGCGGCGTAGTTTCTCCGAAAGGTAACGTCTCCCCGTTTTTCCTGCAGTATTAATATCAGCTTGACAGATAAGAGGAAAAATGTAGTACAAAGGCATAAGGCGTATAACGAAGACTCAAAGATTGTGTGTAGCTTACTTTCATTCAGTTTCAGGATTATAGATTAGCCCCTAGAGATTTTTTTGAATGAATATCTTGTCTTTTTTTGCTGGCACCGCCAGCTATGTCTATGACGCATGGAGAACGAATGAAAGAATGACGATTGTATAATACGTTTAAATGATGGCTATTCGGTTGCATTCACAAAAAGCGAAAACCACGTTTGAAATTTTTTTGGCACGGTGAAAGAACGCTAACCATTCAACTTGATCGGCTCACAAAATACAATGTGAAGGTCTGTACTTCCGTCCGAGGAGGAAAGGTGAAAGGCGTGTTATAAAAGTTGATTCCTTCATTTGTCGTTTGCTTGATGACTCCTTGTCATATTATCTTTGTGAATCAAAAAATCATTTTAGCGGATGGCATGCATGGTATATGGTGAATGATCATGATGATGATCGTATCACTCACGTTTTCACTCGTGGGTTAGTCTCCATTTACGGTTGGTTGGCAAAGGAAAACATGTGGTGTGTATAGTTTGTGTGTGACGACGTCACAGACTTGAGTACTTTCTTATTAGAAATGCTCTTACTTGATGTTTCATTCTTTTTGACGAGATGTATTGGCAATGATCCCTCACTTTTTTCTTCCTCTCTACGACGACATGCGTCGCATAGCATGGCATATGGCTTTTGGCATGGCATTCTATTTTAAGTTTATGGTTTATGTTATGGATATCCATCACATTACATTCACAACATTTAGACGTGTGTATTTTGCCTATAAAAACGAAACAAGTGAAATGGGATGGGAATGTCTTATGTCTATGAAATTGGGATAGAAAATATACATGGTCTGGGTCTTGAACACCTTTGTAAAATGTCATTTCCCCAAGTACAGCTTCGAGTCAATACTTGATTTCAAGGTTGCATGAAACCTAAACCTGGCACTAGCATGTAGGCAATATACAAACATTTTTACGGTTATGTACTTGTGGGCTAGGGAATATGTTTTGAAATAACAGTTAACATTAGCAAGTAATTAATTGTGATGGGTGGCTGATGGGGAGCACAACTCGAGCAATAACTTTTAGTTCGAAAGATGGAGAGTTGAGTTGGTGTTGGATAGCCGCGTTTTTCTGAGCTCCCGGTAAAGCTCTCATTTCTGGGTGAAAAAGTGTTTGTCGAAGTGCTATTTTGGTTCCACCGAACCGGTTTGACGTGGGGAATCCAATAGGCTATTTAACTATTTAGTGCAGCGAACGAGTTAGTTTTAATGACCGTTTTAAATTGTGTGTTAGTGTGATCATTATCACTTTTACACACAAACGGTCACAAAGCGAATTTTGACATATGCAAATGAGACGTATGTGGAAAGGTATCTTGTGTCTCATCTTCTTCCCTTGAATCCAGACCCGGATGGTGAGTGCCCTAACTTTTGAGTGGATAGCTACGATAGCTACAACGAAGGTACGTTAAAATACGGAAAGCTACAAGTCAATTCATACAATCCAAGAGAACTTGCATGCATTAAAAAACATCTCGCTGGACCTTTTTCAACAAATATCGCAAGGAGCACACCACGCTTTGCATTTCTCATGCATATGCACATATAGTTCATATGATGAACTGTGCTGCTAGCATACTGTAGTATACGAAGACCGTGTGCACAACAGTTCATATGATGAGCTAGTGCAGGTCTATAGTGATAGCACATATAGTTCATATGATGAACTGTGCTGCTAGCATACTGTAGTATACGAAGACGTGTGCACAACAGTTCATATGATGAGCTAGTGCAGTCTATAGTGATAAGCACATATAGTTCATGTGATGAAACTGTGCGAATAAGTACTGTAGTGTCGAGTGTAGGGGTGCACATACGAACATTTTGATGATCAGTGCAAGTCCAGTCTAACGCTACAAAGGTACATTAAGGTCATTTTATGACCAGTACAATTTTGACTGTAGTGTATGAGTATACCGGAGTTCACAGTCATTGATGTACTAGTACTGATAACACACTGAGTGTGTATGATAACCCCTGAGCACACTGACTAAGTGCTGTTAACACTCCGAAGTGTACGATTACCCCCTGAGCACACAGTCATATGATGACTAAGTGCTGGAACCTCTAACACAGTACCAGATTTCCAATGAGAAGGCATTAAAGCAACAATGTCAATGAGAGACAATGAGAGAACCGAACCCTACAGTCCCCCAAATAGTACAGAACTTCGAAACGGCAAATCAGCTGAGGAAAATGCACACAAAAGAAAATGTAGGTCCCCGTTAAGCAAAGACGAAGAGGAACTGGACATGAAAGCATATATGAAGAAGCTGTTCAACGATAATGCGAACGAAAACAAGGCATTACACAAACAGCTGTCAGAGACATTGGTGATCTGCGCAATACAATCACAGAGAACCAGGCAGTCCTGCAAGGTCAGATAGAGAGCTTAAGCAAGAAAACCAAGGTCTGAAGGCGACACTTAGCCAGACAAAAGCGGAACTTAAGGAGACACAAAAGGCCTAGCAGAGGCAAATGATAGGATCCTGCGATTGGAAGAAAATGCGAACAAGAACACCCTAATTATAAATGGGTTTCCGGAAGCTGCCGGTGACACAAAATGAGACCTCGGCCATGAGGGTGAACGCCATTATAAGAGATCAACTTAAACTCACGAAGGTGTGCCAATCGGCAAGAAGGCTAGGCCGGGATCCGTTAAACGGAAAGCCACGCCCCATACTGGCATATTTCGTATCCCAAGACGATCGGTTCTCGTGCTCACAAACAATAAAGACAAACCCTGGGATTTTATTCGGGCCAGACTAACCACGAGAAGCCGCAGAGTGCGCAAGATCCTCAGAGATGAGGCAAAGAAAGCAGAGGGAGAGGAGAAAAGGTCAAGTTCTTTGGAATAATTATAGCATTGTGATAGAAGGAGCAGAACGTCACTGGACATATTTCCAGTATCACAATGATGACAAACGAACAAATGGATTCCGACCCTTTCGCATAGGAAGGTGGCCGGCTCACACACGCACATTCTACGCCAAAATCTGTATATAGCACAATCCCCAAATACTTCACTCCTAAGTAACGAAAGTGATAATTCCCCCAAACTATTACCATCACCCAGGCAATTAAAAGCCCTCTTTTGGAATTGTCACGGTTTCAAGAACCTCTACGACCTGCTGGATGAAAATGAAAAAGCAATTATAACTTCTGCGTCAATAATAGGACTTACTGAGACTTGGATAGAATACGATATTAGGACATTGCCAAAGTTTCTCAACAATTACAACATTATATCAATACCGTCCACAAGGGACAAGAAAGCAGGGCGGAGCAAAGGTGGCATAATACTATTGTACGACAAAGATAAATTTAGGCATGCAGAGACGCTGGACGCATGCAATCATTGGATAATCAGCAAATTAGTGGACCACAATGGCGGAATTATAACGGTGCTTGTACATACATCCCCCGCAGCCAACAATACAATAGCCTAATCTCAGACTTTGCCGAGTCTCTTGAGCTGTACGCCTTCAATTTAGGCGACAACGTTTTTGGAGGCGGTTTTAACGCTAGAATAGCAAATACAATAACGACAATATCCAATAGCCAAATGCGACCTCTGAATTCTACAGGCCCCTAGAAACCCCCGCGATTTTACTCGAAACCCCCGCGGTAGAAGCTCTAACAGAAGAGCTTTTGGCACTAGGACTTCTCCACTGCAACGGGTGCAGCACCTTCGGGATTCTCGAAGGAGGAGTACACTTATGAGAGAAGTGACGGCTTGCAGCGTCGTCGACTATATTTGGATACCACCACCAGTTCCTTCCAATCATTCAGAGATTTCGCAATAGAAGAAATCAGTTCCTCAGATCACCAACCCACGCTGTTGCTCCTTGATTGGCCGACTTTCAACTCGCGTGTACCCCATCACGACAAGCTGCTCCAAGAAAGAATTCAAAAATTAAGGTGGATACCAGAGAATGTAGAAGCATTCAAAACCCACCTGCTAACACCGTGACAGAACCGCTGGCAGACGTCGGGGTGAGCGACCTGTACAACCAATTAACCAAGGCCATATTCAATGCCGCGAGTACGCGCAAACATGCGTACAGTTCCCGGGGAAAAGGTCCCACAAGCAACCCCATGGTTTGACAATGAACTGTAGAGACGCTAAACAAGCTTACGGCGGGCAAACACGAAAATGCAAGAAACACAGAGACACTGAGGAGCACGCGCAAAGCCTGTGCAGCAGCAAAGAAAATTATGAAAAGATGGTAAAACAGAGAAATGGCTCTAATTATGAGAGATTTCAGAACAAAATGTCTACAGCTGCCACCCAAAAAGACTTCTGGTCTTCCGTAAAGCTACCAAGAGGCTCAGCGCGCAAGCAATGTCCGATTGAAAAGTCAAAATGGGAATCCGGTTCTATACTGACGTACTTCCTGCAAGATCACGGATAAGACTAACATACACGGTGTCATGACGAGCCAAGTTTGATCCTGACATATCCACACATGACGATCTACACAGCGCTTAGAAAGCTAAAGTTAAATAAGAGTCCAGGCTCGAACGGCATAAGAGAAATGAATTCCTCAAACAGGTCCCCCTTCACCATGTATTAAAGTTATTAAGTCCCTATCTGTAAATCGTATACAGGCCAGAAGAGATGTAGTCCGGGGGAGGATCTGATTGACATAGAAGTGTGTAATGCTCGTATAAGAAAGGGCGACCCGCAATGATCCTAGAAACTACCGCCGCGCGTATCTCGGCTATATCAAGTACCAGTTCTGAAGGTTTTTACTAGCACATTATGTTAAGCCGCTTAGAAGAGTGGCAGACACTAGCGGTGTGTTACCAGAATCACAAGCAGGTTTTCGTAAGAAAAGGGCTGCGTGACCCAATATCTTCACTCAAGAAGCAATTCGTCAAATATCTAAGAGAAAGCTAAAGAAAAGAAGGCTTCATCTGCTTTTTGTGGACTTTGCAAGGGCGTTCGACCTCAATAGACCATAGAGAAACTTTGGAACCGTCTAAACGCGGTAGGAGTCAGCGCCAAATACATTCGATTATTCAGAGACATGTACAGCAAAGCCACAATGCCGTGTGAGAACTAACGGTCGGGCCAGTAAACGATTTTGACGTTGGCAGGAGTCCTCCAGGAAGAGAACTGACAAGCCCGATCTTCTTTGCAGCTGTTTATCAGTGACATAGAAGCATTTTTAAGGAACTAGAAGTACACGGCTCTCGAGGGTTCTAGTGTAACCATAAAACCACAATCCACGTTCCTGGCATAGCGCTGATGACTCGTCGCTCATTCTTCGCTGACTCGCCTCCAATCTACAGCTGAAACTGACCGCCTTTCTCTTTACTGCAAAGAAAAAGGCCTCACGGTCATCGTTTCAAAAACCAAGATCCCTATTTTTTACCACTGTCATCCCAAAAGCTCCACACAGCAGAACTTCTTGTAACAGGAAGAGCCAGGTAGAAGTGAGTAAAAGAATTTACGTATCTCGGTATCACGCCTTAGCTGCTGGCGAGCAAGTTCCACAAGCATCTCTCAGCCGTTAAGGTAAAGTGCGCAAACGAGCCGCTGGTTCAATTATCTCCGTCATTCTCAGAAGGGCCGAACCCACGACTCGGGGACGTGTCACAAAGCTTCTCGACGCCCTGCTTCTCTCAATACACTATAGCGCCGGTGAGATATGGTCCTTGGAATTTGTTGAAGACCTTGAAAGAATTCAACTGAACTTCCTCAAACGCTCCTCACCTCCCCCAATACACACCGGGTATAATGCTGCGATTAGAAACCGGGGTCAAGCATATTATTTCAACGTCCTGATCCAGAGCCTTGCGCTGGTGGTCAAGGTATCTAAACTCCCGACGTCAGGACCCCAAGAATCTGCCTAGAAGAACTGGTTTTACTCCCTTTCAAGAAAAGCTGCCGCGACGTGGTTACAGCGGGTGCAGAGTCTCTTGACAAATGTGAGGTCCAAGAAATTGACATTCTCGATCTACTCAGCGAGGACAATGAAGCTGCCGTAGGGTATGCATGATTGGCGCAAGAAATAATATGTTGAATTCAGACACTGAGAGATTCGGACCGGGATATACTCCGGTTTTTAGCTCCCTGTATGGAAGGAAGAAACTTAATTTAAGAGAGGAGAAATATTTACGCTGCCCGATCTCCTTCCATAAGAAACGAATATTTGCACAGCTTCGGCCTACACCAGATCGTCTGAACCTCCTGAGCCTCTATGTTGACCGCAGCAAAACCTCCTTCAATCCTACGAAAATACTGTACGATTTGTAACCAGAAGGATAATGATGACATGTTCCATATCTTCTGTAAATGTAACATATACGATTCTCACCGGAGAGCTCTGGCTAGCATAAGCAACCCACCATCCAGCACTCTGACTAGACGCTTTTTCCATAAAACTTTCATGTACAAAATCCGGAAGACGTACACACAATCTGCCTTTCATCCGTAGTGCCCCCGCGAACGCAGTTACACCCGGAAATAAGTGAAATATAAGACCCTTACAATCAACCCCTCAACTCTCCTGGCGACGACATATACTTACACATAGATATTTCATATATATTATTACAATTTATTAATTTTATTCATATATATTATTATTTTCCCCTTCGTACTTCATGTAATATGAATTCGTGCAATTTGTGGTGTGGGCTGTGGCCCTCTTCATGCAATAAAACTAACTAACTAACTATATGGAACATATAATCTGCAGGCAGAAGTAGTAAAACTCTGACCTGTGTCACATTGCCCTAATGTCTCCTATTTGTTGATATGGGTATTTTAAAGCAAAATTGGGACTTCGAATACAACAGTTTTGTGACCAGATAGCAGCCCAGAGACTTTATTCCCTTTTTGCACACTTGAATGTGGAACACTTTGTTATTTTTACCATACTACAAACTAACGTATTAGAAAAAGTATATATGTTAGTTAGTTATTATGAGTCATTGAGTAAATCCAGATATCTCATCAGTAGAACTACTGGGAGTCTTTGAGAACATGCTTTTAAAATAAAATATGCCAACGAGTACGTATATGTTTGTATAATTGACTGGTGATGAAAGCATTATATTCTGGTTTCCTCAAAACCGAGAAGCTATTACAAATTTTATGATCATCATGGTAATTAGATTTGACAATCTTAACCGTAAGTATATTAAACCAAAAAATATCTACCAGCCTAATTGCTGAAGGCAAGATCAGACAAATAAGCTTCAAGAATTTTTCGGATCGATGTATCATTACACAACCTCTATTTCCTGAACGCAATGTATTAACCGCCTAATATGTTAATGCCAATATTGGCCAGCCACCACCTCAAAACCATTTATATTATACAAAACTTTAAGCCTGGTAGCCAGCAGGGTAATCTAAGCCATATCCCGTGTCTTTCTCAATTGCAGTTTATCCCCCTCAATTACTGCTTAACTTCATGAATTATCAACAATATTTGCAACTGTCTGTTACACTAATTAGTTAATGCTTCAATATACCAGTTTTTATTCCACAGCAACATTTGAAAAATTTGTTTAAATGTAAAATATCTGACAAAACCTAATTATAATTAGTTGTTCGGATGCAGCTAAAAATCATAAAAGCTTCATAACCTAAGCAATCAGTTTGTCAAGATTAAAGTAAATCCGAACTATCGTTTTTGAGTTAACGCAAAGACGGGTGTCCCACCCACTCATTCGCACTAAAAGACAATGCACCCATTTTCTTATAAAATACAAACCATTTTACATGGACTAATACAAAATAATTTACAACTCAATTTCAATGTTGTAGCAGAAGAACAGCATTTAAAATAGCATGCGGATGAGTATTACCGTTCACTTTATCTTTAAAAATCTGAAGTGTGAATTGGTAGCTTGATATACGCATTTTCTGTCCATTCCAAACCAGCATTCGTACATCATTTTCAACCGCTATCTCCACAAACTGATCAACCGCATCTGGTGGGTCATTTTTAGCTATAGAGTTCTTGGTTGCTAAGACGTTCGAAAATATTGGAAATGAATCTGTTCCGTTGGAGAGGGTGCCTTTTAAAACCTGAGTTTGAAAGTATTTTCAGGTACCTAATTAGTTTTGAACAATTCATTAGAAGACCATAATGAGTATTTGTTTAGTTACCCGTTTTCCAGCTTGTACCCAGTAACATTCGCCAATTCGTACACGCAGTGTATATTTTCCATCTTCGTATACAGGAATGTTTACGGTAATCACATTAGTATTCTCCTGCTGTTTTCTGTATAAAGGATAGTCTTGTGCGTCCATACTCTTCGGATACACATTCGGCCTTTGATAACACGCTCTGTTGGATGCATCAGATTTATACCAATGTCCATCAGAATCAGTTGTAGAATCCCCGCAGATATTGACAGCAAATTTGCCTTCTATAGTTTAAATAAGTATTAATGAAGTACTAGTGTTAGTATTTCGTTTTCATTTATAATGTTTTAGAATTGAAAGTGACACTTTGTCATGGGTTCTCCTAATCATTGTTTCTATCGAAAACTTGGTATAAAACTAACTTCGGAATTGTCCGCCACACTTCTTTTTAGCATAGTCATATATACATCCGTAAGCAGAGCACATCGTATCGCCATGAATGTTGACACACTTGAAAAAACAATCCTTTGCCTCAGATTTTGAAAGGTGACACTGCTGATCACTGAAGCAGTAAAACCAACCTTGAAATCTACATTTGTCGGGCATGCCGTCGTATTGACTTGTACCTAATAGTTAAAGGGAAAACTGTGAAAACATGGATTTCACTCCTTTTATTTTAGTAGGAAAATGTTACTTGTTGTAGTTAGCTGTGCCCTTCCATTCAACATGACGTCTGGTCGACGAGTAATTCCTTTCCGAGTTTCTGTCATGTTTGGATTATGAAATTACACTAATTGAATTAAGAGATTTTATTTAAAGTATGGGAATAAGAATGAACTCTATTATTCAACTTCAACCTGGAGCGTAGGAAAACACTCTCCCTAAAAACAATAACATACGTAAAATTTATATATGGATTGTTTGCTAAATATTAGCCATTGGAAAGTCAAATCCATACACATCGGTGTTCCCTCCACCCCGTTTAGAGTATACAGCGCCACAATCAGCATGGTGAAAAACATCATTAGTAAGAAAGAAAATCTCATGTTGAAGATTTCTTAGCTAAGAACCGGGATTGAGTGGATGCCACTGAACGATTTAAAGCAAAATAGTTACAAATAGTTTTAACACGACCGTGAAAAAGGACTCCACGCGATACATTTCAATGCACACAAAAAATATTGTTTCCAATATTTTACTTACAAAATTTTATATATTTTTGGGGCTTTCCGATAACACCATTCAAATTGGCCCGTTTTACATATTTAAGAATAATGTGGCCACATATGTCTAACTGTTTATCAAAACCATTACACGTTAATCTCACAAATGACTCAGCTTTACTGACGTCTTGAAACACAATTGCTGTTGATCATAAACCTTCAATAGGTATTTCAGGAATAGCTTAAATCGGTAGACCATTAAATGGCTAATCGCTGCTTTTGCGAAGTTTGTACACCGACTACCGCATAACTGAGGTGTTTCTGGCTTGAGTTGCAAAACTAGCTAAGGAACTATATGTACATCTGATGAATATGTGAATACATGCGACATGAAAACAAAACCTTTGACGTCAACAATGAATACTGCAATTACATTTGATTATTAAGCATTGGTGTTGTGACAAAATACTAACATAAATTCAAGCATTTCCAATTATATTTCGTTAATTAAGTAGCATGTCTAGACATTTTATTGCTGATTAATGTAACATTTATGCATTAATTGCAGGAGCAGGATTTACTGTAACGAAGAGAAAAGGTTTTTTGATGTTAATAAGCAATTATTCTTCAGTCCTTGGCTACCATCATACACCAGAATATTATAAGACATATTATTCAAAGTTATTATTTGGCTTCTTAACATGATTTGGAAAATCATCCTAATGATTGGGATCTCCTTGTGCAGGATTGAAACCGTAAGCTGATTTATTTTTAATTTCTAATCGACATCCTTTATTACTAGCGTGATATTTCAATAGGCGTCTACTGAAGAAAAACCATACCCGGATCTTTCATGCCATCCAGGATATCTGCAATATCCGCCCGGATATACTGGAATAAACGAAACGTATATTTATGAAAAGAACGAGGACTGTGAATACTTTTCAAAACATGCGGTGAGTGCTTTAGATTTAAAAAAAGGAAATAAATTGCATGACATACGATTGATGTCAGTTAATTGCAATGCTTACTCGTATGAGATTACCTTGGTTACCATTTAGGATACAGCTGGGGGGAACTTTTTTGCTCAGTGCCCAAAAGTATGCTCTCTTGTTTTAGTTGGAATTTTGTACCATTTGAATGGTGAATTACATGAAATGTCGTATATAAAAGACAATCTGGAATGGTTTATTATAAACAATGAGGCAGTCACAAAGCGTATTGCTGAACGTATCCACTCTGAATGTGGTGACAAGGGTTAGAAATTATTTTATCATTTAGTTAGCTTAGGAAATTGTGGTAACTATTTTTAATATTAACCATTATTTAGCACAAGCCGTAGTAGGTAAAAGCTGCACAGAGAAGGGGTGGGACGAAGTAGTATCCTGTTTGGAAAAATGTTTGGTAATTTTTTTAAACAACTATAAACAATTGATGGATTCTCAATGATTTAATCCAAGTTGCTCCTTTAGTCGTGCGATGAATGATGTCAAGAACAACCCAATGAAGTTCAACTCTAAACCCCCGCGATTGACAAAACTGAAAAATTTGCATTCAATTTGTCATTCCGTTCTTTTCCCCACATAATACAAAAAGAGTATATAATAATTTATAGTATTAAAACAAAACAAATCTGTGAAAAAGCTAAATGGGGTTTGATTATCACTAATTTTTTGTTAAAACTGTATTTAGTCCTCACTTGAAAAAATCTTTAATATAACAGTTTCAGAAGCATGCTTTATTCTAGTAGTAGGTGAGGTCCTTTGCTCGTAATTGTCCTTGCTGACTTGAAAAACCGGATAATAAGCCGAAGTTCGTATTTTACAAAATTCATGTCCTGACAATTGATAATAGAAATTTTCTCGCCTTTTACAAAGTTATAGGCCAAGTTAAAAAAACCAACCAGCAGATTTATATAAATCAGTTTGGTAGAAGGTGTCAAAATGTTTGGATCATAGACATAGGAATTAAGTGAGGAATTCATAAAATTGATGGCATTTTGGTTATTATGTACCTTTAGGAAGACCAAACCATATTTAGAAGACTAATGTGTGCAATTCCAGCAGAGATAATAGCGTGCTTACCTGTTTTATTTCAAAATGATTGTTCATTACCAATACATCATCCAGAATATCATGAAATTTGAGATCAAAGAGGTAAAACATCAGAAGTAGATTTTTTAATGACGACGCTTTTACCAAAACGCTTGAAACTGTTCGAATGTACACTATTTTCGAATTAAGTAATAACATGAGATATTGCTTTCTTCTAACATTGTGGTCGCATACTAAAAATAATTAGCAATGGTGAATTCTCAGAGCGCAATTCAGCTTTAAAAGGCATTCTCAGCGAAAAATAACTCTTAGCATTTGTGTGGCATCATT